>CM046335.1:19355301-19561234 GCA_025403435.1 Artocarpus heterophyllus
GACTCTTGGTAGCGTAGACTTGTTATTCATAGATATGGAATCCATAGCTCCTCTTTAGGAGTAATGATATCCTCTTATATGCGTTGTCCTGTAATTGGAAAACTGGAGCGCTCAACCATTTGGATACATAGGTGTAACCGAATGGTATACTATCTTTGGATGGTAAGTTTTCTAATGGTGAGACAATGGAACGTAAGATAAAAATAATCGGGAAGGTAAGACAGAACTTGTCCTTAAGCCGGTTATGGATGATCATATGGGGATGCGATACACTATGATATGTCATGGAGACTTAGCTACACGAGCTTCGTAATTCTATAAAGTTTGAGAGTGCAGCTCCAAGCTTTTAGTGGAGTAGCGTTGGAGTTGATAATTGTGAAATGTATATCTGGGATATTGGGTTTCATAATTATCATGAGCTTGAACTTTATAGGTCCATTTTGGTCCCCTTTGCTAGCTCACAAAATCCTGTAACGACACGGCGTGCTTTTCCAATAATTGGTGACTTATGTCGGATTTATCAGATTGGTTTAAATTTATAAGAATCAAATAATTCATGTCTGTTTATCGGTTGAATTAATTATGTAAGAAATTAGTTCAAGATGAACTTGTTGAATTATGGCGTTCGGATAATTCTTGTCTGTTTATCGGTTGTTTTAATTTTGGACAATTAGAACAAGATAAACTTGTAGAATTATTGTGAATTGATTTATTTTCTTAGAGATTATCTTGATAAAGTTTGTTTTGATCAGATATCTTTTCTATTGGGCTATTTGAATCAAAACTGAGACTTTATCCTTTAGAATCTCGGGTGGAAAATAAAAGATTCGCGGAGATTTTTTCTCGGCAGTTCGGCCTGTCGATCAGAAAGTTCGGCCTGCCGAACTGGCCAGTTCGGCCTGCCTATCACACAGTTCGGCATGCCGACCGCGACAGTTAAGATTACGCGTTTTTCACGCGTATCTTATCAGATATTGATCCGAACTTGATTCTGTTTCGATTTTTGAGACCTAATCTGATATGACTGACCCCAAGGACCAATAGGTATAAAAAGGGAGTGAGTCTAATGATTTACTCAGATCAATTTGAGAGATTAAGAGTGATACTCTTCTAGTGAGCATCTGAAAACTCCCTGAGAGCTTTTGTTCACAAATCACGAACACTAGCTTTGGGTTCTCTCTATTGGTTGGAAGGAGAGTCACCGGTGGAAGAGCTGTACGTGTGAGCCCACACTCACTCCGGTTGTGGATAGAGAATAGCAAAGAAGACCAGTTGGTTGAGGCTCTTCTGGAACGTTACTTCTCTACACAGGTCGCGGAGGTTCTTCGGCATACTGAGGTTAGTAAGATCTGTTTAATTTATACATATAACATGTCAAACTTGTGTTTTGGAAAATACTCTGATGAAAAATTCTAAAAATTCCGCTGCGTACTTTGTTTCCAACAATTGGTATCAGAGCCGAGGTTTTTACATAAATTTGCAAGTTTGTGATCATGTTATATGCATAAATTTTGTGATCTTAATCTCTCCAATGCTTGAATTAAATTTTATAGAGAGATGGCACTCTAGGTTTCTATATAATATATATGTTGTCATGGATTATATGGTGAATGTTTATTAATTAATTATGGTTGATTAAATTGTTGTTTAATTATTTATTAATTAATTAATGCCGGTAATGGTTCCTTAGAGGTTAGAATGTGTATCTAGGTTTTTCTTGTAATTAGATGGCGGACTATCATCTCCGTCTAGGAATTATTATTTAATTTTTAATTTGTAAGAATTTGTAATTAAATAATTATTCGGAGAAGACGGAACGAGAAGTCGGAACTTAAAGATTGATGATGGCGCCTCCAGGTATTTCCTGAGTCTCTAATTTTATGTTTTTGAATTGTTGAAAATAAAATTGATGAATTGCATTAAAATTGTATTTTCTGGATTGAGGGTTTTCTGCTCGGTCGGCATGCCGGACCTCACAGTTCGGCAGGCCGAAGGTCACAGATCGACAGGCAGGGACGTACGGTCCGGCAGGCCGACAGTGGGGCAGAAATTTTGGTGCTCTGCCGGCAGGCCGAACCTTCATGTTCGGCAGGCCAAACCTCCATGATCGGTAGGCCGATCACCTAGATCGGCCTGCCGACCGAGAGCAGCCAGGTGTCCAGAAAAGGTGCAATTTTCAGTGCAGTTTTAATTTTATTTTTGGGACGATTCTGAGAAACATTAAATTTGGATATGACCGGAAATATGAAGTGTTCGATTCATACGGGATTGAGGACTTGAAGATGGATATTACATGAAGAAGGATACAGCTTGAGGATTCAAGGATGAAGAATCGATAAATGTCTCGATTATTCTCTTGTAATCTTAGTTTTTTCTATTCTCTAGGGTGGAACCATAATATTACAGTTATTATTATTATTATGCTTGTAGCTTTGCTTGATTGCTTTGCTTGTCTGCATTATAATATGATTTACCATGTATATTGATAACATGTCATATAGAATAGGGAGTGCCGCTCATATTAAAATTGTTCATGCATAATTTTAAAATAAAACCTTGACTTCAAAAGATTGAGTGGGAGAAGGTTTCGAAGAGAGAACCTAAGGCCTCCATCGTTGGTCCATAGGAAGAACATGATGGTCCCAACCCCTAGGAAGGGATTTCTATCATGTACCAGATTGGATCTCTGAAAGGATAAGGTATTTTAGTATGATTATGGTTGCACACCCCTAGGTGGTGATTATAAATCATGGATAAAATATTAAAACGGTGGTTATACACTCACGTTAATTTTATTATTAACCTCCCCTAGGAGCTCTGTTAATAAAATTAATGGCCAAAGAAACGATTATTAGTATATGCTGGATCATACGGGTCCTGGATGGCATATATTAATCAGGAGGGGATCCGTGTTCCTGATTGAATTTGGCATGACTCCCCTAGGAGCTTGTTGAATTTTGAGTTGGGAATTATCGTTGTAAGGTTGTGATATTTCAAGGTTTTGACACATAAACACATTTGTATGATTTTACATGATTGTGTTATCTTACTAAATTATTATATATGTTTGCTTATGTTTGGTATATGATTCTTTATTGTAGATTAAAAATGTCTAAAAACGCTTTATCATCGATACTTGACAAAAACCAATAAACCGGTGAGAACTATAATGATTGGAAATGGAACCTGGACATCGTCCTTTCCTTTGAGAAACTGAAATATGTTCTGACAACTCCTTGTCCTCCCGAGCCTGCGGGAGACTCAAGTAATGAGCAATTCCAAGCGTACGAACGCTGGAAAGATGCTAATGATCAGGCCCGCTGCTATGTTATGGCAAGCATGAATAACGTGCTCCAGGCTCAACATCAGGATTATGAGACTGCGAAGCAGATCTTGGATAATCTTGAGGACATGTTTGGAGGCCAGGCCATAACAAAGCGGCAAGGGGCGCTTCGGAAACTCTTAAACTGTAGACAGAGACCGGGGACATCTGTAAAGGAGCACATGATGTTGGTCATGGGTTACCTCGCTGAGGCTCAAACCAATGGAGCCGACATCGATGCTGAAACTCAGATGACTATGGTCTTTGAGACTCTGTCTAAGGAATTTATTCCGTTTAGAGCTACTTTTAATCTAAGCAATAGACGGGATATGACCTTGACAGAACTGATGAAACAGTTACAAGAGTTTGAACTGCTGATCAGGGAGTCTCCTGCTGGTGGAGAGGCCAATATGGTAGCTGCTTCTGGTTCCAATCCTAACTCTGGGAATGGAAAGAAGCAACGGGCCAAAAGTGGGAAGTCTTCTATTCCTATTGCTACCAAGAGCAAGAAGAAGAAAAAGAAGAACCCAAAGAAGCTTAAGTGCTTCTTTTGTGGTAAGATCGGGCATATAAAGAAGCATTGCAAGGACTTCCTTTCCAAGGGAGGTAGGTGTGATCTTCTATATTTAGAAACTTGTTTGGTTGAGGAATCCATGACATTTGGGTCATAGATTCTGGTGCAACTAATCATGTTTGTGTTTCTCTGCAGGGATTCAAAGAAACGAGAAGTCTACTTCGTGAAGACTTAACGCTTCGGATGGGCGATGGATCCTTGGTCTCAGCGGAAGCAGTGGGAGATGTCCATCTTTATTTTGATAATTATAGGAGTTTAATTTTGCGAGATTGTTTTTATGTTCCTAAATTTAAAAGGAATTTAATTTCTGTATCTTCTTTATTTAAAGACTCCTACGTGGTATCTTTTAATGAAAAAGTGGTGATTCGTAAAAACAAATCTTTTATCTGTTCTGGATGGATGCAAAATAATCTATATTTTATCAAACCTAAGATGGACCTATTGCTTAATGCTGAGATAAATGATAATAACTCAAAAAGACTTAAAACTTCTCACTCTAATAAGACTTATCTTTGGCATTTGCGCCTTGGCCATATTAACCTAAATAGGATTCAAAGGTTGGTAAGGGATGGACCTTTAAGTCACTTAAAGGTGGAATCTATACCTCAATGTGAGTCTTGTTTGGAGGGTAAAATGACCAAAAGACCATACGGGTCTAAGGGCAATAGGGCCGAAGGGGTTCTAGAACTTGTGCATAGTGATGTTTGCGGACCGATGAACATCCGGGCACGAGGAGGGTATGAGTACTTCGTTACTTTTATTGACGATTACTCAAGATATGGGTATGTGTACCTAATGCACCACAAAAGCGAAACTTATGATAAGTTCAGGGAGTTTCGGGCTGAAGTGGAAAAGCAATTGGGTAGACCCATAAAGGCACTTCGATCTGATCGAGGTGGGGAATACCTTTCTGATGAGTTCTTGGGACACTTGTTAGAGAATGGGATTTTATCCCATTTGACTGCGCCGGGCACTCCGCAGCAGAATGGCGTAGCAGAGAGAAGGAATAGGACTTTGTTGGACATGATTCGGTCCATGATGAGTTATTCATCATTGCATTTATCCTTTTGGGGATATGCACTACAAACCGCATGTTATCTTTTGAACAATGTGCCTTCAAAATCGGTCCCTAAAACTCCTCACGAGTTGTGGACAAGACGGAAGACATCCTTAAACCATATTCGCATATGGGGATGTCCAGCTCATGTCCTGTTTAAGGATCCGAATAAGTTGGAAGCACGTTCAGAAGTTTGCGTATTTGTAGGATATCCAAAAGGGACTAAAGGGGGTTATTTTTATAACCCAAAGGAAAATAAAGTCGTGGTTTCAACTAATGCAACTTTCCTTGAGGAGAGTTACATGAACGACTTTAAACCTCAAAGCAAAGTGGTGCTTGAGGAGTTGCGGGGTAATCCGTTTACTCCGGAGGTTCCAAACGAAACCATTCCGATCGGTGTAGAAAAACCAAACAAACCTGAACAACAACCTCAGGGGCTTCGGCGTAGTGGGAGGATCGGGCGTCATCCTGAGAGGTATATGTTCAATGGGGAGGTCTTTTTGGCTGAACCGGATGAACATGACAGGGATCCTTATACTTACGCAGAAGCTATGGAGGATGTTGATTCAAGACTCTGGACAGAGGCCATGAACATTGAGATGAAGTCTATGGAGACTAATCGGGTCTGGGAGCTTGTGGATCTTCCCAAAGGGGTAAAACCCATAGGGAGTAAGTGGATCTACAAGAGGAAAAGAGGAGTGGATGGAAAGGTCGAAACCTTTAAGGCTAGACTGGTAGCTAAGGGTTATACGCAAAAGGAAGGAATCGATTATGAGGAAACCTTTTCGCCTGTAGCCATGCTGAAGTCCATCCGGATTCTCTTGTCCATAGCTGCCGCTCTCGACTACGAGATTTGGCAGATGGATGTCAAGACAGCTTTTCTGAATGGCTATCTTGATGAGTCCATTTATATGGAACAACCAGACGGGTTCAAGGTCACGGGTCAAGAGGGTAAGGTTTGTAAGCTGTTAAAGTCAATTTATGGACTTAAGCAGGCTTCTCGTTCTTGGAACATAAGATTTGATCAAGTGATCAAGACTTATGGGTTCTCACAAAATGTGGATGAACCATGTGTTTACAAACACATTAAGAATGGGAAGGTGGTTTTTCTACTACTCTATGTAGATGACATTCTGCTAATTGGCAATGACGTTGGGGCGTTGTCATCGGTCAAATTATGGTTGACCAAGCAGTTTGACATGAAGGACTTGGGTGAGGCTAATTTTGTTCTCGGTATCCAGATCTTTCGGGATAGGAAGAACAAAATGATAGCTTTGTCACAGGCCGGCTACATAGATAAAATTCTCAGGAGGTTTGCAATGCAGGATTCCAAGAAAGGTGGGCAACCATCTAGGTCTGGAATTACTCTTTCTAAGAAAGACTCTCCAAAGTCTTATGAAGAAAGAGAATACATGAAGAAGGTGCCTTATGCTTCGGCAGTGGGTAGTCTCATGTATGCCATGCTTTGCACTCGACCGGATATTAGCTATGCGGTCGGGATTGTGAGTCGATTTCAGGCGGATCCAGGACCGAACCATTGGGTTGCGGTAAAGCATATTTTCAAGTACCTGAGAAGGACTCGAGGGTATATGCTTGTGTATTCGGGTGAGGATTTAACTCCTCTAGGATACACTGATTCGGATTTTCAATCTTGCCTGGATTCTAGGAAATCGACATCGGGGTTTGTGTTTACTCTGGGTGGCGGTGCCATCAGTTGGAGAAGTGCGAAGCAAGATTGCACTTCGGATTCAACGATGGAGGCCGAGTATGTGGCGGCTAGTGATGCTTCGAAAGAAGCAGTGTGGCTCCGCAAGTTCCTTGGGGATCTTGAGGTAGTTCCTGGTATGGATAAAGCGGTATCACTGTACTGTGATAACAGTGCGGCGGTAGCTAATGCTAAGGAACCAAGATTTCACAAGAAGAGTAAACATATTGATCGAAAGTATCATGTGATAAAGGACTTCGTTGAGAGCGGGCATGTCACGGTGTGCAAGATCGCGTCAGAGGACAATTTAGCTGATCCATTTACGAAGACACTTACTAGGAGAGTCTTCGAAAGGCATGTGGAAGCTATGGGGATGCGAAATTTGCAGTATTTACTCACTTAGTGCAAGTGGGAGATTGTTAGACATGTATGCTCTAAGGAGTAAAAATGTAATACGTTTTTGGAGACATTTTTATCAATAAAGAATTTATTCATTTATATATACCAAATATTGTCCTCTTTACGTTCATATTTGTTGAATGTATGATAAGCAAACAGTAGTCTGAGACTGTCAGTCTAAACCTTAAGAGTTGGGCATATGATGGGATGATTATGCGGTAGACACGACTCTTAAGATGATGGTCTAAAATATATGATCCGCAATTGAGGGAATAAAGTTGGGCGCTTTATTCATGTAAAGATTGTTATGTTGTCTATATCCCTTTTGGGAGATGGTTTGTCTTGGCCATCGGAGTTGGACTCTGTGAATAGAAACATTGGCGCGTTGTCATAGGTGACGATGTGTTGGATCGGGACATAAAGTGAATTGATTTGGATTAATAATTCTGTCTTGGCAAATCGATTCACTTTAGACAATCATTTGTATTGTATCTTAATCCTGAGATGAATAATGGGCCCGTTGTCTCGACTTGTGTCTTTTGATGTACCAATGGGTGACTCCCACATCTCTATAGTGGCATGCATGCCGGTACGTTGGAGGCATGACTCTTGGTAGCGTAGACTTGTTATTCATAGATATGGAATCCATAGCTCCTCTTTAGGAGTAATGATATCCTCTTATATGCGTTGTCCTGTAATTGGAAAACTGGAGCGCTCAACCATTTGGATACATAGGTGTAACCGAATGGTATACTATCTTTGGATGGTAAGTTTTCTAATGGTGAGACAATGGAACGTAAGATAAAAATAATCGGGAAGGTAAGACAGAACTTGTCCTTAAGCCGGTTATGGATGATCATATGGGGATGCGATACACTATGATATGTCATGGAGACTTAGCTACACGAGCTTCGTAATTCTATAAAGTTTGAGAGTGCAGCTCCAAGCTTTTAGTGGAGTAGCGTTGGAGTTGATAATTGTGAAATGTATATCTGGGATATTGGGTTTCATAATTATCATGAGCTTGAACTTTATAGGTCCATTTTGGTCCCCTTTGCTAGCTCACAAAATCCTGTAACGACACGGCGTGCTTTTCCAATAATTGGTGACTTATGTCGGATTTATCAGATTGGTTTAAATTTATAAGAATCAAATAATTCATGTCTGTTTATCGGTTGAATTAATTATGTAAGAAATTAGTTCAAGATGAACTTGTTGAATTATGGCGTTCGGATAATTCTTGTCTGTTTATCGGTTGTTTTAATTTTGGACAATTAGAACAAGATAAACTTGTAGAATTATTGTGAATTGATTTATTTTCTTAGAGATTATCTTGATAAAGTTTGTTTTGATCAGATATCTTTTCTATTGGGCTATTTGAATCAAAACTGAGACTTTATCCTTTAGAATCTCGGGTGGAAAATAAAAGATTCGCGGAGATTTTTTCTCGGCAGTTCGGCCTGTCGATCAGAAAGTTCGGCCTGCCGAACTGGCCAGTTCGGCCTGCCTATCACACAGTTCGGCATGCCGACCGCGACAGCTAAGATTACGCGTTTTTCACGCGTATCTTATCAGATATTGATCCGAACTTGATTCTGTTTCGATTTTTGAGACCTAATCTGATATGGACTGACCCCAAGGACCAATAGGTATAAAAAGGGAGTGAGTCTAATGATTTACTCAGATCAATTTGAGAGATTAAGAGTGATACTTTTCTAGTGAGCATCTGAAAACTCCCTGAGAGCTTTTGTTCACAAATCACGAACACTAGCTTTGGGTTCTCTCTATTGGTTGGAAGGAGAGTCACCGGTGGAAGAGCTGTACGTGTGAGCCCACACTCACTCCGGTTGTGGATAGAGAATAGCAAAGAAGACCAGTTGGTTGAGGCTCTTCTGGAACGTTACTTCTCTACACAGGTCGCGGAGGTTCTTCGGCATACTGAAGTTAGTAAGATCTGTTTAATTTATACATATAACATGTCAAACTTGTGTTTTGGAAAATACTCTGATGAAAAATTCTAAAAATTCCGCTGTGCACTTTGTTTCCAACAAAAAGTTGTTATGATTTGGTTAATAATTCTGTTTGTACAAATCAATTCACATAAACAATCATGTGGGTTGTGTCTTAATCTTGAAATGACTAATAGGCCCGTTATTTTGACTTATGTCTTTTAATGTATCAAAGGGTGACATCCTGACTTAATGATGGTAAGCATACCAATACGTTGGAGGCATGACTCTTGATTGACGTAGACTCATTATTCATAGATATGAAATCCATAGCCCTTTTGTAGAGTTAATGATATTCTCTTATATGCATTATCCTATAATTGGAAGACTAGAGAGCTCATCCATTTTAATACGTAGGTGTAACCGAATGGCATGTTATCTATAGATAGTAAGTATTCCCATGGTGAGATAATAGAACGTAAGATAAAAAAATAATCATGAAAGTAAAACAGAATTTATCGTTAAGTCGATTATGAAAATCTTATGGGGATGTGACACATTATGATATGTCATGGACGGTTGGCTTATTGAAGCTTCGCAATTTTATATAGTTTGAGAGTACAGCTCTAAGCTTTTAGTGGAGTAACATTAGAGTTGATAATTATAAAATATATATCTGGGATGTTATATTTTATAATTATAAGAGCTTGAACTATATATATCCATCAGGTCCCCTTTGCTAGCTCATAATTAATCTTGTAACAATACGGCATGTTTTTCCTACATATTAGTGACTTTTGTTAAATTGTTAGATTGACTAAAATTCGCGTAAATTGAGTTTAATAATTCATGTTATTTTATAAATTGATTTATTTTTGTGAATTAATTCAGGATAAACATGTTGAATTATTGTGGATAATATTTTATTTGTACGAGTTTATTTGTATATGACTATTTTAATCAGATAACTTTTCTATTAAATTATTTGAATTGAAATTAAGGCTCCATAAAGGATACCTAGGTCAAATAAGATAGGATTTATCCAATTGGTTGAGACTAGATCTATTAGATCAGCTTGAGGAGTTCAAATTCGATTCAAACTCCAGTACACGACCACACAGTCGATCGTGATACACTACGCATAGTCGACCATAGCAGTTAGATAGATATGCATTTTACATGTTTTTACTTTGAAACTAATTTAAACTCAAATTTTAAGGCCTAATCTGATAATGATTAACCCTAGGTCTGACCACTATAAATAGGGGGTGAGTTTTCTTTATTATTTAGATCACTTGAGAAACAAAGAGTGAGTTCTCTAGTGTGAGAAACTCTAAAACTCCCAAAGAGCTATTGTTCAACATCAAGGACCTTAGCTCTTGGTTTCCTCTAGTAGTTGGAAGGAAAGTCATCAGAGGAAAAACTGTACAATGTGCGACACCCGCACTCCGATCGTGGATAGAGAATGGCAAATAAGACCAGTTGGTTGAGGCTCTTCTAGAACGTTCTTCTCTACACAGATTCGAGCCCACTTTGGTATACAAAAGAGGTTAGTAAGATCTGTGATTAATTTATGTATTTAGCATGTCAAAGTTGTGCTTACGAAAACACTCTGATTTAAAATTTTTTAAAATTTCGTTGCATACTCGTTTTCAAGAGTTTAGCCTTCCTTTTGGTAACTTCTCCTTCCAGCCACAAGAGTAAACCAAAAGTTATTGTTCTTAATATTAAACAATAACCCTATAGGAGTTACAGAGTTTCTCTCTTTAGAAATCTCTCAAGTGACCTAAATGATAATAGGAACATATTTCCTATTTATGGTGGCTGCTAGGGCATCTAATCTAATCAGATTGGGCTTCAAAATTCAACTTAAAATCAAATCTCACAAAACAAACGTAAAATGCATTTTGCCAATTCAAAAGGGGCAGTTGACGGTTGACCGGCCCATTGTGGCTGAACTGGTGACAGGTTTTCTAGGCTACAAATAAGCCACTCGATCTACGCGTCCACTAGTTTTGATCCGATTGGATTTTTATCGCTTTTTTGACCCGAGAATCTTTTTTAGAGTCTCAGTTCTACATTTAATTCAAATAAATCAATACAAAAATTATCTGATTAAAACAGTTATATACAGATAATCCCATATCAAATACAGCATATTTAAATAATTCAATATGTTTATCTTGAATTAATTTACAAAAATTAATTATACCAATAAACTAACATGAATTATAAAATCCAATCAACCAAATTTTAGCCAATTTAAGAATTAACACAAGTTATCTATTTGTAAGAAAAATGCGTCATATTAGAAAAATATGTAAGCAAGCAAAGGAGACCCAATTGACATATATAAATCAAGCTCCTATAATTACAAAATGACATGTCCTCAAAACATACATTTCATAATTATCAACTCTAAAACTATTTTACTAAAAGTTTAAAACTGTACTCTCAAACTATATATATTAATTACAAAACATTAATAAGTTAATCGTCCATAACATATTATAATGTGTAGCATTTCCATAGAATATTCATAATCACCTTAAGATAAATTCTATTTTACCTTCCCGATTATATTTATCTTATGTTCCATTATCTCATCATTAAAATACTTACTATTTATAACCAATATAAATAGTATACTATTCAGTTACACAAATGTATTCAAATGGTTGAACACTCTAGTTTTTCAATTCTAGGATAATGCCTATAAGATGATAACATTAACTCTACAAAAGGGCTATGAATTTCATATTTATGAATAACAAATATACATCAATCCAAAGTCATACCTCCAATGTACTAACATGCGTACCTTTATTTAATACAAGATGTCACTTTTTGGTACGTAAAAAGACAAAAGTCAAGAACACAGACCCACTAATTCATTTCAAGATAAGATGTTACACATATGATTACCTAAAGTGAATTAATTTATCCAAACAAAATTGTTGACTAAATCAATTCAACTTTAGTCCCGATCTAATATATGTCACCAATGATAATATACCAATGTCTCTACTCATGGAGTCCAACTCTGATGACCAAGACAAGTAATCTCCTGTTAAAGATGTGGACAACATAACAATCTTAACATAAATAATACGCCCAACTTTATTCCCCCGATTATAGACCTTTCATATTTAGACTATCACCATAAAATTTATGACTTCTACATAATCTTTCATCATATGCACGATCTTAAAGGATTAGAATGACAATATCATATTTTTGTTTACTTAATATATATTCAAAAGAAATGAATATAAAAAAATATAATATAATATATGACATAAATAATAAATTCTTTATTGATTAAATATCTCAAAAATAGTTACATTACTTAACCCTTATGGCGTCAAGTATAACAATTTATAGCATGTAGAGTGAGCAAGAGAGAGCATTTTTGGCCAAAGGTTTAGTGCACTGTCAAACATCTGACCACCAAATATCATTTACATAGGTGTTGCCGAATGTTGAGTTTAGGAGTCTGGTTTGTACCACTTGTGAAGGAGAAGGGCTACCATATCAAAGCTAAGAATAAGGTTAGGCCGTTATCAATCACAATGTATTTTTGGGTGTGTCGATCATCGTATGGCACTACTCTTTGGAGGCTCTAGCTAGTACGAGTGGCTAAGTTGTTTTGTGGTGCATATATCAGCCATCATTGCATCAGCGGCTAGCCAATCACTCGTTCTTTATGTTGCTTTCTTCTGGTGATGTTGAGCAACTTTGCTCTTCTTGTTGTCTTAATGTTTTAGCTTATAGATCTTTATTTTTCATTTGTCATAATCAGAGGCAACGATTGGGGCCACCTGGCCTGACCAATAGGAGTTTAAAAAAAATCAGTCAAGTCGTGTTGTATCAAAGAAAAAGACAGGCTTAATCAATTGAAAAAAAAGGAAGGCCCAGCCCAACCTGAAGCCTGTGTGGGCATAGGAGCAGGTGGGCCGCCCATGCTATTATAAGGAAAACTATAAAAAAAGAAGAAGAAAACAATCTAACTAACCTGCCCCAACCCAATATATATCTATATTCGGGTCTAAGCACCGGACCAAATAAACGAGCCTTAGACAGACATGCTTGATCCAATTAAATTGACACTTCTAGTAAAAACATGATTCTTACCTTAATAGTTTGTGTGTTTGTCCTTTTTCTTTAATTTCTGGTCATGTGATCTATGTTCATTAGATTTGTTTCTTTGCTTTTCTTTTTTTTTTTTTTTTTTGAGACTATGATGCTATAGTTTTTTTTGCATCAGTTAATTGGAAATTTCCATTGACTATAAAAACTATTAAAGGCCATGTGAATCTCGATCTTTAGTTTTTGGGTGACTTCCATTTATAGAACCTATACACGGTGCTTTTCTTGGCATTTCATCAATTTTGTATTTCCTACAATAGGAAGCTTTGTATATATAGGGTATTTGAAAAAAATCAGTTTTAGTAAAAATTTTTGTTGTTACAATGTAAAGCTCTCACATGCTACAGTTTCAGTTCAAAAGTTTCAATTTTAACTACAATTCCAAATACCCTAGTAGATTGGTGGCTATGTTGTCTTTCATAATTTATTGTGGTGTTTAACAAAATCAGTTTTAACCCAAACTTTTAGTTGTTGCAGTATAAAACTTCATAGATTACAGTAATAAAAAATGAGCTGCAGTGTAAAACTCTCACATAGTAAAGTTTTGTAACGACCAAGAAAATCCTAGAATTAATAGTGTAATTTACCTATTTAATCAAGGGTTTTCTTGGAAACATTGTGTATGAAATGCATGATTGAAGAATTTACAGAATTAACATACGAATGTTCCAAAAGTTCTATAATAGATTCTATAGTTAAATTAATTAACTATTGAAATTTAATAAAGAGATTGATAAATTTCACCACAACTAAGGCGGAAGAAATTTATCTGTAAAGAACTCAAGAAAATTTAATTATGAGAATTTTTGGGTATAGTACCAAGTTAGCAGTATACCGAAAAATACTCTAACACAAGGTAGATCCTTAATTGCCAATTTCGTTAAAAATAGAGCTACGTGAGTGGCCGAATCGATAGAAAATTTTATACAAACTCGGTTAGTGACACTATTAAAAACTATGTCATTATAGAGTTTAAATATTGAAAAAGTCACATTTGGGTTTTATTAAGCTTAAAAATAAATTTCTAGGCTCAACGTAGTCTAAAATCGTTAGACGATTAAACTTATATCAGTATCGGTTCATACTATGATTGACGTGTCATAGTATTTAAAATAAAAAAAGGAGAAGACCTGTTAGATATTAAAATTTTCCTGTCAGTTAAGTTAGTCATTGTTGATAGTATGAAAATCATCTGCTTAGGTTGTAACTTGCAAAAATTAACTTGGGACAAGAATCCCTTAAATCAAGCTTCCTACTAATGATGATTGTCCTTTGCCATTATTAGGACAAAACCCACACTTCACTCGACCCATCTTTGATTCAAATCTTAGGAAAATTTAAGCCTATTTTAAGCTTCATTAGATCACTTAAGAGACTAATTAACCTTGGGTTAGGTGGGAAAGACTAATTAAGAAAGGCTTATATATAGGATACCATGATGAATTATCACACTTTTACTTTATTTTCCTTGTTCTTCATTTCCTCTCCACCTTGTCTCCTAAGCCTTCCAAGAGAAAAAGAAAAGAAAATTTTGTGCTTCCACTTTGTCTCTCAAAACCAAACCCAAAACCTAAATCAAAACAAGCCCAAATCCCAAAATATTTCTACCACTTTCATACCACAAAACTAAGTTCAATAGAAAAGAAGAAAGAAGGATTCTTAGAGTCTTGGACTAAGGTAATGTCTATATTTTTCTTCCACTTTTCTTGGCCAAAAAAAAAACATATATATATATATATATATATATACGTTGCTTAGAGAACCTCGGTATGAAGACCAAAATAAAGTTAGGTTTTCACAAGATTAAGTTTGTGATTTAGTGTTGTTTCAAGAAGAGGGAAAAGAGAAGATAGAAGCATAAAGATCACCCTCCTAAGAGCAGCCACCAAAGGTAAGAAATCTAAACTTTTCCTTAAAATTTTCTAAGGTTAAAGTTTGCCACTTTATGAGAGATTTGATGATTAGGTGAGGAAATAGGTTGTAATAATTATTTATGTGTTGATTAGGTAAGTTTATGCTTGTATATCATGTAAAAAGTTAGCATTTACACGTTCGAATTATGTTTTTGCAAGTTTTGCTTTGTGGAAAAATTTTTCCACGAACTTTAAATGCGTAAACAGAGGCCTTAGAATCGATTTTTAAAATTTTACCGAAGACGAGAATTTTAGTTTTCGATGTTTTGAACAAAAACTTATGACTGCAAAAATATATAGTTTTGACTCTAACTAGGCCAACCGAATAGTTTTTAGGGCTGCCTAAAACAGTCTGAAAAACTGTCTAAAAACAACCCATAAAACTGTTTAAAACAGTTCGTAAAAGTTGTCCAAAATAGTTCCAACACTGCTGGAATTGTTTTACCATTTTTGGGTTGTTTCGGGTTTGAATTTTACATTTTGCTAAACACAAAAGTATTAGATTTCGACAAGATGAACAACTTTCATGAAGAAATTTTCTCTAAAATCAGCCTCTAAAATACCGGACAGTTTTCCAAAATAGTCTAAAAATTGCATTTTTACGCAGAAGATTGTTTTAAAGTTTCGGGTCATTTTGAGGCCGAACTACAATTTTCACCTAACATAAAAGTTTTAGTTTGCAGTAAAATGAAGAACTTTCATAAAGAAAAATTTGTGAAAATCTACTTTTTAGCTTGGACTTTAATTTGGATGTACAAAAACAATCAAAACTTTTAATCGGTAAAAATTTTAAAGTTTTAACCGGGAAGTAATTTTGCCAAAGAAAAATGATAATCGGGACTTTAAAAAACAAACAAGAAAATTATTAAAAAACACATTTAAAAACAAGTGACTTTTATGAGGAAAAAACTTTAAAAGAAAAACTGTGTTTAATATATGATTTCACATAAATTTTCTAAAACTACTCCACCAGTACCAGTTTTTACAAACAAAAATCGCGTGACTTTAAAATTCAATTTTTCATTAAACCAAGGAATTACAGTACTTTTGAGAGGTTATATAGTCTTGAGATTTGGCGAGTTAACAATTTTGGGCATTATTTTATAGAGTGATTCTTATTTGAAATTCCAAGCTAAACAGGTAAAAATTTCAAGGATGAACTTTAATCGTTTTCAATTGAACACTAACTTTGCTAGCATGAAAACCCGGTACACTAAAGCTTTAATACCACCCATTTTAGTCTAAAATGCCGCTCGAAACACAATCTAGCGGTAGAATTTATATGACGTTTTTATGTCATTTTTGGGCTTACGGACTTAAAAATCAATTACGAGCCCATTAAATGAATTTAAAATAAGCTCAATTAGGATTTAAGGTAAGAATCATGAATTTAGGAAATGTCCAATTTAGTGAATTAAAGTCTCACGGATTTAACGAGAATAGATAATTAATTAATTGTTTTAAAAATTAATTCATTATGAACTTGGATACGAACAAATGGCAATTAAAGAAAAGTTTAAATATTATGAGGATTTAGTAAAAATAATCCTTGTAATAGAAATGATGAAATTTATGATCAATTGATAAAAGAATTTACGATCTACTAGAGCAATCGAATTCATGTGGTTACACTAAAAATTAAAATAGCATAAAATGAAGTATTATTACACACTCTAAATGGGTGTTTTGTACAGAATTATTTTTCTTAGAAAAGAAGGAATTTAGAATCTATAGGGAAGCCTACTTTACTAAAACAGGTAAGTAGGAATCTTGCCTACATTGTGAACAGTTTTTAAATAAAACTGTTTTTTTTTTTCATGATTTCAAAAAAAGCATAGAATGCATGTTCAGTAATATGCACTGCCATAATTCTGTTAGGACTTATATATTTGTCTAAGATATGATGAGTTAGCATCTTGTGAGGTGATGAACGATGTGTGATGTATGTTGTATTAAAATATATTGTTTACTTGCTTTCAATTAAGCATGTTTTTAGTATTGTTATGTAGGGCTATGTAGTAACATGTCATACTGCATATACATAATAATACAAGTGAAACTAAGCAAGATAAGTTAAGGGTGTCGTACCAACCTCTCGACCCACAGAAAAGCTCCATGTTAAAAACAATGGCGTTGTTGGGACTTTGCAAATCCTAATGACTGCAATACAAGTTATGATCTCGGTGTTGTTAGGGACCTCACGAACCTTGACTTCTAGAAGATAAGATAAAGTTAGATAATTGAGTATAAAACAAATCAATAAGCAAGCATAAAATGATCATGCATTGATTTATCAAATAATCTTCAAATTGTTTTGCGAGTTGAACTTCCTACTTGCAGAGCAAAAGCTCATTTAAGTGTGTTCATGCTGTAGATAAGGAACCTGTCAACATCACTTCACTGGGCAGTAGCGAGCGGCGGACGAACGATGGAGATGGGTATGGATATCGGTCACGCAAAAATGTTTTTTCGCATTATGTTGCCTCCTATAAAATTTAGTACGCATGATAAATTAAGTAATTTTACATAATGAGCCTTAGAAACCGAGACTAAAGTTATTCGACCCAGATTTTAAAAAAAATGGATGTAAGATTTTCTACAAGAAATATATATATATATATATATATATATATATATATGTATGTGTGTGTGTGTTGCAATGGAGAATGCAACTAATGCATTTAATTTTTCTAATAAGAAATTATAGAAGTAAATGGTTTTAAAAATGTTTTTAAAGTATCATTTTGAATTAAAGAAAGTATTTATAATAATAATTTTTAGAAAAATTTATCATGCTAGTTTTAAAGGATTAATTCTTAATAAGTTATTGTTATTTTAGTTGTAAAAGATTAAGTTTTAAGAAATTATGTTACGCTTTAAAATTTATTTTATTAAAAAAAAGGGAAATTATTGTGTTGATTTTTTCAAATAAAATATTTCGTAAATTTAAGGACCTCACATTAAAATATGTTTAAGTATTAAGATTATGAAAACGGCCATGTAGATTGAGTCGTTATAAGTTTTTAATGTATAAGTTTCAGTTCTAACAACACTTTTTAAACACCTTTTAAAAATGAGTGTGTTTAAGAATGTAGTTCAAACTATGTAATTGGAATAAAAAAACTGTAACATGTAAGAGCTTTACACTATAGTATGTAAAAGCTTTTTGAAGTGTGTAGGAGCTACAATGTAAAACTCTCATATTCTACAATATAAGTAAAAGTATGCTACAGTGTGTAGTTCTTAATATATTATAATATTTTAGTTCTAACTTATAGTTTAAGTACATTCCCATATAATTAGTAGTTGAACTAATAAGTTAAAGATAGTTACCAAAACAATGCCTATACTTTTCCTTTTAGTAGTGATGAGCATACACGTTGCGTGTGTATTTTTTACATTTTTTATGGAGATTTAATATTGATTCTAAAATTTAGTATCATTTATTTATTTTACTCCCCTAATAATTTATTTAAGTGGAAAAAAGTTGTTGTAAAGCACATTTGATGGGAAAAAAGTTTTTACTAGAAAAAATCAAATAGTAAATTATTTATTCGGTATATGAAGAAAAGTATTTGAGAAGGTTTTACAACAAAAATATTGCCTTTAACACATAAGAAGAGATTATTTGAAAAGAACAATTAAAAAAACATTTATAAGGGTCATAGTTGGAAAAAAATTTAATTATAAAAAAAAGTTTGGATAATACATATTTCCAAAAAAAAATTATTTTAATGAAGGGGAAAAAAGGAAAAAAAAGAATGGAAAATTAAAAAATAGAAAATTTAAATTAAATAATTAGAAAATTGAAAAAATTAAAAAATCTAGAAAGAAAACACACGAGGGAAAATTCCCACCACGTGTCAGGCTCACGAGAAAAAGAGTTTTCGCTCTTTACTAATGGTATGGAAAAAAGAATAATGACCATATAATACCGTATTCAAAAACATTAAGAAGAATCCTTTCGAAAAACAAAAAAACGCTAAGAAGAATAGTTGATGGATTTGAAAGTTATTTCCAAATTTTATTCTTGATCAGCTGGTCATTTTTTTTCCTTATATTTTTTTAAAAGTATACTCAGGTCTGGAATTAATTAGAACTTGTCAAAAGGATATATCTCTTCATCGTAAGGTAAATTTTACGAATTTTCCTCAAATTATATCATTTATGTCAATACATTCTTTAAACTTTAAAACATATATATTGTACCCTTAAAGTACAATATTTCTCTAAATTCACTCCATAAATTTTAAAACATTATTTTTTGGATGAAATTGCTGAATTTTTATTTGATTTAAAATTAGATATAATAGTTAGGGGTTATACGAATGTTCATTTCACTTTAAATGAACTAGTTGAACACCAAACTCATATTCTGTCTATAAAATACATGCTTAAAAGTGAAGAAAAAGATGAAGGAAAAGTGGATAACTATCAAAATTCAAGTTATTTTTTTAAGGGTTTTAAATAAACTAATGAATTCATCCTTTTAATGAAAGTAACAAGTATTATTTTATCTAAAAAAACATGTTTCAAAGTTTATGGGTGAAAATAGAGAATTTTTATAGATTAAGAGTACAACGGGTATGTTTTAAAGTTTGAAAGATATTTTGATGCAAATGATGTAATTTAGAATTAAGAAAAATTCGTAAAATTTGTCCTTGGTTTTATTATGAGGTCTTTTCTTCAATCTTTTATCACTGCACGCGGACTACTAATTGTATTTTTCTCCCCCTTTTGCTAACAAGACCTGGGCATAGGGGATTATGTGGTCCAGTTCCTATCTTATGTAATTCATATGTTAGAGGAGAGCTCCACACATCAATAAAGAGTGAGTTCCACGATGTACGATCTATGGACAGAATCTATCTTTTATTAATTATGATGTTTAACACCAATGACATCTCAAAGCATTTTTTCTGCATGATTTGTCACAGGAAAAAATAAGTGTTTTTAAAGTCTTAAAGCCCCAAAGTCGTTTGTGCTAGAAGCAAACAAAAGCAGAACATTTGCAGAGAAGCTATGGTTGATTTATTTTAGAAGTTGCAGCATCAGTTTATTTGGACAACATTACATGGTAACCAATGTGAGTCAAAATCTGAAATCTTGAACAAATTTAACGTTGCATAAAGGCCTCAGCCTTAAGAGGGAGAATCTGAATTCGCAGGAACAAAAGTGAGAGAAATGCTATTGACACAATGGCGTTCATTGGTGGGAGTTGGGAAACCTTCCCCTTTAAATACATGACCAAGATGACCACCACAAGCTGCACAAGTTATTTCCGTCCTCATTCCATCTGGGTCAGGCTGATAACAAAATAAAGAACAACGTTAGTTGGCAACAGCAGTTTCCAACACTACGCACTAATAAAAAGTGGGTCCTATAGCATAGGCCCTACAGATGAGACCATTTTTCTATTAGTGTGTGGTGTTGAATATTACTAGTGCCCCCAAGCAGTTTTTCCAAATTAATCATTATTAATAACCATTGAATCCACCACGCATATCACCAAATAAGGATTCACAAAAGAAAAGGAAACAAGGATTAGCAAACAGGAGAAAAAAGCTTACGGTGCTATTTATGGCGCCAGGAAGACCCTCAAAGAATGCTGGCCAACCACAGCCAGAATTGAATTTGGCTGTGGACTTATAAAGTGGAGCCCCACATCCTGCACAGTTGTAGACTCCGTCCTCATAGAACTTGTCATATTTACCTGTGCTGGGGTATCTGGATACCGCAAACAAGTTTTCAGTTTTCCTTTGTAATTTCTACACACAAACTTCAACAAGTAACCAAACAAGCTAAATCTCATCCCCTTCCAACAAAAATCAAATGACAATTTTTGGTTCCTTCATCAGCAATGCGTTCCTACTCAAAATTGAATATAATCTTCATGCCATTGAATAGGATCTTTACAACTGCAGCTTGTAGATATATTGATGATAATCTTTGAGCCATTTAAAAAAACAAAAAACAAAAACAAAAAAAAGAAGTGGACAAATTTTTCTCATAGGAAGTGGTCCATCCTCCGCCCGCATATGCAGGCTACTTGTCTTCTTTGAAAGAGCAAGGTCATAGTATGTTGGCAAATAATTTTCAGCTAAGTTCATAACACAAGTACCAAACTCAATCCTCTCATATCTTAACTTATACTATAATTTCAAATCGCTCTAAGACAAAATGACAATCATCACAAGCCAATCAGATCCGACTTTACCTTCTTATAGCCTGACAGAGAGAGAGAACATAACAAAACTAATAAAAACACTCATCTTATAAGTAAAACTGTTGCTCGTAATTATCCTTCTTCCTTTTCCTTTTGATCTCAAAAACAGAATATAGAGTCACTTTCATCCCAAAGCAACCTATCTCTTAACTAAGGCCCGAAGTCAGGCTAATACCATCAACAAAATCTTGAAAGCCACCCCTCTTCATCTTCCTCGCCTTTATTTCTTTTCTCTCTCTTGTACTTTAGTAGAAAGTTAAGACTCTTGGAAATGTTGAGGGTGTGCGTCCTTATTATCGTCCTAACGCAAAGCTAGCATGTGTGTATTTCTGTTGGCCCAATTTCATATATTGAAACAGAAAGGGCACTTGTTTTGGAAACTATATTAGAGAAAAAGACAGAGTGTGTGATACTCTTGTGATCTTCTTCATCACTAAACTATGTAGCTCACATGTTAAGGCCAAATCGTTATAGATCTTATGAAATTCTCTCTGTTCACCAGATTCGATTCCAAGGTAAAATGTTGTGGAAGACTGCAGTTTCAGGGGTTGGAGAGGAATTGTAGGATTTTTGAGGGGTGTGAGGAAAATAGTAATAACAGTTTGGGATAAGATTAAATATTGGGTAGCTTTATGGATTTACCAAGATAAGAAATTTTATAAGGTTCTCTTTTCCTGAGAAGTTGGACATCGTTTTTGTAGTCCATCTTCTAATTTTTGTATTCTTGCTCTGAGGAATCCTCTTCCTCAGACCTTGTACATAATTCTTTTGATTTAATATATAGTTTCTTGTAAAAGAAAAAGAAAAAAAAAATGTGCGTGCATAGCAAAGGATTATGGCGCTTAATTGTAACAGAAAATAGACTAAAGATTCAATATTTGAAGCCTAAATTCATGGAGAAAGTCCTTCTAATTATAAACCCAACTTAATTCCAAAGCACCAAAAGTTTATTCTCTAAATACAAAAATGTTCAAACTAATACAATAATCAAAACAGAAAAAAGATTAAAAAATGCCCAACACTCGGAATAACTGAATCAAAGAATTTAAACTGCTAAAACGACAGTAAAATGAAACCTTACTCGGTTCCCTTTTGTCTCAGAATCCGAAACTGCGCGGGCGAGAGGATGGCCCGCCACTCTTCCTCGGACTTCTGGACCGACCCAGGTGCTGCCATGGCTACGACAGTCCCTTCTCGAAACGCGCGCTTAGTCTGGCGAAAATACGCACCAAACCCAAGAGTGGAAATGAAGCTAGTGATAGGTTTTGGTCTAAAATGGGTCCTGAAGAGAGTGGTTGGAGCAGTATTTAGGGGGGAGAGAGGCTTAAAGAGAGTGGGTATGGATTTGGATTTGGTTATGGGACTGATGATAATGGTTTTCGAGGGAGAGGAGGAAATAGGTGAGGCTCTGAGGATATGCATGCCCATTCCAAGGAAGAGAAAGCGCTATAGATTTTGTTTGGGTCGAACTAGAACAGGTCAATAGATGCTGTTGCTCGTGAGTTTATAGCTTTATTTTTTTTATTTTTCTTTTTATTTTTTTCTTTCGTTAGTGAATTGTGATTTGTGAATCCATACGGTAAAATGGATTCGAATAAACGGTAAATAAATTCGAACCAGTGATTTAATTTAAATTAGTGTGATTTGAATTAAGATTTAAGTTAATAATTTAAATTGTTATCTGAATTAGTATTTGGATGTATATTTAAGTTTTAATCTGAGTATAAAATAAAATTGAAATTTGTGTTTAGAGAGATAATTAAAATAGTTTTTTATTTATTAACAAATTTAATAAAATCTTAATGTTAATAGTCCTAAAAATATACAATATAGATATTAATTTATTCCTATTTTCACTAAGAACATAATGAAAAAAATCATCTTAATTGAATATCAAATAAAAAGTTATGATTTTTTTTCTCAAATATTGGAGAGAGAATTTCAGTTTTTACTGTAACAGAAATGTTCGCGTATCAAAAGTTTAAGGGGAAGCAGAATTCTGAAAACTTGGATTCTTGATACCCAAAGGATTTAGATTTTGAGAGAAACAAATAAGTATAAGATTTTTGATACTCGAATCCATTTGAGTCTATTGAGTACCAAGAGAACTCAAAACAAACAACCTCATAGTTTTTTCTAACTACTCAGATTTCATTCTCCAATAAATTATAAACATTTCTCCAAAATTATAATGTTATGCTCCCAAACATTAAAAATATAACATGTGTTTTCTTATTTATTAAATAGTAACAAAAAAACTTTTTGAATTATGATTTTGAGCATAAATGACACGATATCTCACAAATAAAAAAGATTGTTGAATAATTTAGTGAATCATTGGATCGTTACTGTATCTCAATGCAATCACATGAAAGTGAAAGAAGATATTTAAAAAAAAAAATTAAAGTTTTTAGTTTTTTTAAATAAAATTTTTAAATCATATCAACTTTTTAAATTCAAGTTAGCTCTAGACATACTAGAGTTACTAAAATACTCCTATAAGATGTGACAAATCTTAATTATGTATTAAATTTTTTACCAAAAATTCTAACAAAAGGACTTCATAATATAGGAAAACAAATATTATATTTTGAAGTTTTAAGGATCCAATGTTACGAGGGTTATTGCTGAGGGGAAATCTTTGTAATTATTTTTTATTTTTTACTTTTTACTTTTACTTTTTTTATGCAATTTTTACTTTTACTTTTTTCTTTTTTGTTCCTTTTTTATTTTTATACTTTTGTTACATTTATAATTTGGGTTAATTATATAATTATACCTCTTAGTTTTAACAAAATTTCAAACTGTTATTCTATTTTTAAAAACTATAAAGGTATCTTTTGAATTAAAAAAACTTAAGGTTTTTAACACTAATGGCCCCTAAGCTTTAGGGTGTCTTTCACTTTGCTCATAAACTTTAAAAATCACCACTTTACATTCAGAACTTTCAAAACTCCTTACTTTGTCTCTTAAATTTTCAATTTTTCATTCAAATAGATAGAATTAAGCCTACGAGATTCGCACATGGGTCACCTGTAAGGGCAAAAATGAGATTTTATAACTCCTAAGTTTTGTTTCATGTTTGAACTCTCACTTTACATCTTTGTTTTTTATATGAATTTTCATTTAGAAAAAGTTGCCTGCATATTTATTCTCATTTTTAATACATAACTTATTTAAGAAATCGATATTGTTTGTCGATATCTAAATTTGAATACTAAAGAAGATGAGTTACAAATTAAAGATGAGGAGATATTGGTGAGCAATATCGAGAAGAAATATACGTACAAACCCTTTTTAAATGGGAGCAGATAAAAAACATTAAATGAAAGTGTAAACGTAAAATCTCATTTTTGCTCTAACAGTTGACCCATTGTGAATCAAGTAGGCTTTATTCTATCTATTTAAATGAAAAATTGGCAAATTAAGGGACAAAATGAGGAGCTTTGAAAATTCAAGGGCAAAATGGTGATTTTTAAAATTCAATGGGTAAAGTGAGGAGTTTAGAAAGTTCATGAAGTAAAGTAGTAATTTTTAAAGTTCAAGAGTCAAATCAAGGATGACCCTAAATGTTAGGGGTCATTAGT
The DNA here is from genome assembly GCA_025403435.1 of Artocarpus heterophyllus. NCBI lineage: Eukaryota > Viridiplantae > Streptophyta > Magnoliopsida > Rosales > Moraceae > Artocarpus > Artocarpus heterophyllus. Next base: position 19,380,183 of record CM046335.1, read on the forward strand.
GTTAATAACCTAAAAACTTATTTCAATTTCTTCCATATGAATAGAAAAATTGGATAAAACAACATAACTACTCTTAAATAGTTATAAAAAATAATGTATAGATTTAAAAAATATAAAAATCCTAAAACAAAATATCAAAGCTCAAAAAAAGATTTTAAGCTATATAGCTAAAAGTTTTCTCAAGAGGAAAAATATATCTTAAAAAAAATATGGTCTAATTAAAAGTACTTTTATCTTATCTCCATGTTTTTACATCCAAAAAATCTAAAACAGATAGAATTGAAAGAAGTTTTCCAAACTCAAAAGATATTTTTATAGTTTTTTAAGCTAAAAGACTAAATTAAAAAATAATTAAAACTAAAAAGTATAGTATGTAACTAACTCTTTATAATTTGTCTCCCAATTATTCAAAATTCATTTGCTACAAGCTACGAACATCACTCACCCCGACACTATTATATATAGAGAAAATCGATTAGAGATGGGCTCATATTATCAAGAAATATTTTTTCAGGAATGCAGGAATCAAATTAAAGTTTTGAATTAAACTAAAATTTTGGATAAAAACTTATTTACAATTAATTTCTACCTACAATTATCTATGTATTATCTTTTTATTTTTAAAAGAACTAAGCTTGTAATATAGACAGATTTAATGTTTAAGTTTAAAATTTGAAAACATGTGAAGTTATATAGTAATATAGTTGATGTTTGGCTTACTTTAGATTTTAATTTTAAGTATGAAGAAAGATTGAAATTTGAAAAAACAAATGTATAATGAAACAATTAAAAAACTGTCAAGGAAGCAAATAAAGGGAAAAGGGTCAAAAATTGTAATGTTGAGGTTAAATTTTAAAAAGAGCCCTTGGGTTTGAAAGTAGTCACCTAGGCCAAGAGCAGCTTAACCCTTGTGTGGAGTCCCTCCATATATTGTACTTTTATTTAGTTACTACCAGCTAGCCCAAATCTCTAACTATTGGCACTAGAAGGTGTTTGGTTGGGGAGAATTAGAAGGATAAAGGGGTGTGGAGGAACAAAAATGGAGATAGATATTGTTTGGTTAAAAGAAATAGAGCAGGAATACTCTCTTCGACTAGGCTACTTGTATTAAGACTTTATTTCGTAGAAGGGAGAGACAGAGGGAGTGAAAGGGGTGAAGGGAGAGCTCAAATTTATTGTTTGGTTGGAGCGAGGACGAGAGATAAGAGAAGTAAAGGAATATAGTCTCCTTCTTAGTCCACCAAATTGAATCCTTCCATTAGTAGAATGATTCAAACAATTTGTCAACTTTAAGTTTCAAAAGATTATGTTTAATTCAAACAATTTAGTAAAGATGGTCGCGACGGGCTTCGCGACTCCTTCACACCCACTGCCATCCATAATGAGTTGGGATGGAGATCATCCAAGCTCTGAAGTTGCAACCTCTGCCTTCTGCTTTTATCCTATCATGACAACAATGATTTCCTTTGTCGGAGTTTTTTTTTGTGCCTAAATTTTTGTTTTTTAGTGATTTTTTTAATGTATGTATTTTTTTTTAAATTTGTATTTTTTTTTTCATTTTTACAATTATTAAATTTAGAAAAAAGTTATGATTGTTGGAAAACAGTACACAGCAGAATTTAAAAAATTTTGAATCAGAGTATTTTTCAAAATACAAGTTTGACATGCTAAATACATAAATTAATGACAGATCTTACTAATGTTTTTTGTATACTAAAAGGCAGTAGGAATCCATGAAGAGAAGAACCTTCTAGAAGAGCCTCAATCAACTGGTCTTTTTTGTTATTCTCTATCTACGATTGGAGTGTGGGTGGTCACCAGTCGCACAACTTTTTGTCTAGTGACTCTCATTCTAACCACTTGACAATACCTAGAGCTAAGTTTCTTGATAGTGAACAATAGCTCTTAGGGAGTTTCAGAGTTTCTCTCATTAGAGTACTCACTCTTCTTAAATGATTTGAATAATAAAGAAAACTCACCTCTTATTTAGAGTGATCGAATTTGGGGTTAAAGCTTATCAGATTAGGCCTCAAAATTTGAGTTTGGATCAACTTCTGAAGAAAATGCATAAAAAACGCGTATATTGATTATCACATGTTCGGCAATTCGATCGGCCTGTTGAAGTTTTCCACTGGCCTGTCGACCATGTGACAATCTAAAATTCTCAAAATATCTTATTTTCATCCGAGAATCTTAGATAGAGCCTTAATTTTAATTCAAATAACCCAATAGAGAAGTTATCTGATTAAAACAGTCATATACGGATAATCCTATAGTAAATAAAATATTATCCAAATAACTTAACATGTTTATCTTGAATTAATTTACAAAATTAATTCAACCGATAAAATAACATGAATTATTGAATCCAGTCTTATAGAATTTCAGCTAATTTAATAATTTAACATAAATAACTAATATGTAGGAAAAACACGCCGTATCATTACAAGATTTATTATGAGCCAGCAAAGGGGACCCGATAGACATATATAGATCAAGCTCCTATAATTATAAAATACAATATCCCAGAAACATATTTTATAATTATAAACTCTAACATGATTCCACTAAAAGCTTAGAATTGCACTCTCGAACTATATAAAATTATAAAGCTCCAATAAGCTAACCGTCCATGTCATATCATAATGTGTTACATCCCTATAGGATATTCATAATCGGCTTCATGATAAATTTCGTACTACCTTTCCAATTATTTTTATCTTATGTTCTATTGTCACACCATTAGAATACTTACTATCTACAAATAGTATAATATTCGGTTACACCTATGTATCCAAATGGTTGAGCGCTTCAATATTCTAATTACAGAATAATGCATATAAGATAATATCATTCATTCTACAAAAGAGCTATGAATAACAAGTTTACGTGAATCAAGAGTCATATCTTTTAACGTACCGGTATGCGTACCATCATTAAATCAGGATATCACTCTTTGGAACATCAAAAAACATAAGTCAAGAATACAGCCTATTAGTTATTTCAAGATTAAGACACAATATATATGATTGTATAAAATGAATTAATTTGAACAAATGGAATTATTAACCAAATCAATTCAACTTTTTCTCCTGATCCAACACATCATTACCTATAACAATGTACTAATGTTTTTATTCGCAGAGTCCCATTCTGATGACCAAAACAATCCATCTCCTGTTAGAGATGTAGACAATACAATAAGCTTAGCATGAATAAAGCGCCCAATTGTATTCCCTCGATTACAGATATTATCATTTAGACCATCACCTTTAAGATTCATGTCTTCTGCATAATCTGTCCATCATATGCACGATTTTTAAAGGTTTAAATTGACAGTTTTAGACTTTTGTTTGCTTATCATATATTCAACAGAAACGAACATAAAGAGGACAACATTTGGTATATGAATAATAAATAAACTCTTTATTTATAAAATGTCTTAAAAAAATTAATACAACATTTTATTCCTTAGGGCACTATGTCTAACAGTGATCAAATGCGTTTGTGTCTATTTTTACTTGTGATTTGAAACTATTGATTGCTCATCCAAGGGTTTAAAAATGGGTCGTATTAGTAAGAAAAAGCAAGTTGTCTTATTGTAGAGATTTCTTATATACATGAGCAGTTCTATTTAGCTCACTTACGTTGACGTGGGTCCCATCTAGTGGGCCTCGCCCTACGTGAGGGGCCCAGGCTGGGGTGTAGGGGCTGAAAAAAGTCTTTCAATATACATATATGTTCGTACTAAAAGAAACCCACTACTAGAGATAAATGTAGAGTTGCAGATCAATACAAGCCCAAACAAATGTAGTGGGGGCATTATAGGGGAGCATATCACTGAAACATATGCACATAGCCACATATAATTGGTTTTCGTAGAAACATATGCACATAGCCATATATTAATAGGGGTGGCAAAATCGTGTCGGATGTCATGTTCGTGTCAACACGTTTATAGCACGACACGATTAAGCCGAACATGAACACGACATGATTAATAAACGTGCCAGAAATGCAAACACGAACATGACCTACCTATGGCACGTGTAACACTGCACAACACGATTACTAAGCGGGCCGTGACGGGTTGACACGAGAACAACGCGTATATGGTACGTTTATGACCTAATTAACTAAAAATTAAAAAAAATTTAAAAAATTAAAAAGGAAAATTAACAAAAAACACAATATCTAATTAATACTAACATACTACATATATTTCAAATATTTTTGTTTTTAAGTTTAAATGTGTTATAAACGAGCGGGTCGTGTCATGTCATGTCGACACGTTTACAGCCCGTTTAATTAAACGTGTTAAGGCGTGTTAGATGTGTTAGTACGAATCCAGCTTGTTTATTTTCGTGTTATTCGTGCCAACCCATTTATGACCCAATTAATAAACGTACGATCCAAACTTGTTTATCTTGTGTCATTTTTGTATCGTATCATTGTACCGTGTTTGAAATTAACGACCATACATGTGTATGTATATATATACACACACTTGTTTTTTTTTTTTTTCAAATGGGAGCACGTGCCCTCACTGATCTTAACATAAATCCGTCTTTGATTATTTACTTTAAAAATTTTAAAAATATTCTATTTCTCTTATTCACCCTTCATTCCTCTTGCTTATGGTCCCTATCCGTTTGACCCAAATGATGATCATCAGTGTCACCTTTGACCCAATATATCAAAACACACAATGGCCGGTAGGAACTACTCTTTAAAGCGCGCGTGGCAGCCACAACCGCCGACCACTCACATTTGACTCTTTCAATATCTCACCGTTGATCCCTCTTGTTGTCAAAATAATAGCTGCTAATAATTCAGCAAACCCAGCACGTGTTTCTTGAAAAATTGGTTCATCCTCAACCATTTCGCACCAATTTCCCAACCGAAAGTTTTAAACTTTTTGAACAAAGTCCCATCCTCTCTCGCCAAACTTCAATTCCCTCTTCTTCCTTCATCTTCTCACCATTATCCGTCCTCAAAACCTCAGGCTTAGAACCTCGCCAATGGCGGCTGCGTCTGCCAATGGCTTTGCGACACGCCTCCCCTGCCCGGTCGCCGGCCCTTCGATCTCCTATTCCTCCACGGCCTCGCATTCGCAGATCCGATTTGGCTTCAGTCCTTTGAAATTCAATAGATTGGTCTCTGGAAGAGGAATTTCATTGAACCCTAGATGTTCGCTGGCTTCTGAGAATGAGAAGGGGGGTTCCGCGGCTCTCGCTGTTTCAGCTCTCGAGATGCTCAAGACGTCCGCTGCTGAAAGTGAGTAGTCCTTTTTTTTTTTTTTTCGCGTGATTCTTGTCTTGTCATGTTGTTGTTAACGTGCATTTTTGACTTGCCTTTTCTTTTGGCTTACTTGGCATCGAAGAAACGAATTCGTAGCTTAACAGATTTACATAATATTCCAAAGTGTTCTTTCCAAGTTGTGATCTTTCTTAGCTTGTTAATCTACCAAATTGTTATAGCTTTTCTTTCTTTCTTTTTTATTTTTTATTTTCCAGATCGGTTACCTGATATATAATCTCGTAATTTAGTAGGGTTTGAGTTTATTAACCATTTCGATCACTAGTGAAACTCAATTCTTTGAGGACACGCCCTGATTTGAAGATACTTTTTTTCTGGGCCAAGAGGAAAATCTTGAGTTATTTTCCCTTTTGTTTCTGTTCCTGTTTCTGTGCTCCATATTGAGGAACTAAGAATATTTGCTTTGCTTGGAAAGCAAAACCAAGGACTAGGAGCCTTGATCAGATATCATATATGGATTACTTGAGCAAATTTACAAAATGTGGGATACTTCTGGTTTGTTTGAATGGGTTTTGACCATCTGCATTTCTAACAACGGTTGTTTAATCTTGAATTCTCAATATGCTGGTCTTTTGACCGCTTGGAGAATAGTAACCTTTCAAAAAATATTTCGTGTAGCCGTCTAATGTTCTACTTCTTTAAGAGGTTGTGGTTAAATTTTCCTGTTTTCTCAAAGGCAGTATCGTGTAGTTCAATTCTTGCGTCTCAGAGACAAATCATGAGGGCTGAACAATTCTATACAAGTCTGTTTCCTTGTCCTTGTAATTTTAAGGTTTTCCTCTTACCATAAGTTCTTATCATGTGAATGTGGAAATGTAATTTGTTAATGTTCTTATTCTCCTCTGACAGGATACACAAAAGAAAAGAGCAGCATTGTCGTCTTGGGACTTAATGTTCGCACAGCTCGAGTTGAGTTACGCGAGAAATTTAACATCCCAGAAGCACAGTGGCCTCAAGCAATAAGGGAACTTTGTACCTTGAATCATATTGAAGAAGCTGCTGTTCTTAGCACTTGTAACCGTGTAGAAATATATGTTCATGCCCTGTCTCCCAATCGTGGGGTTAAAGAAGTAACTGAATGGATGTCAAAGGTGTGTATTGCGTTCTTATGGTATTACTATTGGTTCTTTTGAAAACGTTCATGCTAGAAACATCAACTGAATGTGTTACAATCATTAAAATGTCTTAACTAACATAAAATTTTGTGTTGGCAGACAAGTGGTGTTCCTGAATCTGAGCTTTGTAAGCACCGATTTTTGCTGTATAACAAAGATGTCACACAGCACTTGTTTAAAGTAGCTTCTGGGCTCGACTCTCTTGTCTTAGGGGAGGGTCAGATTCTTGCTCAGGTCAAACAAGTTGTAAAAGTTGGACAGGGTGTTTCTGGCTTTGGTAGGAGAATTGGTGGGCTGTTTAAGCACGCAATCACTGTTGGGAAGCGGGTTAGAACTGAAACCAATATTGCCTCAGGATCAGTTTCTGTGAGTTCAGCTGCTGTGGAGCTAGCCCTGATGAAACAACCCTCTTTTTCCAATGCCAGAGTATTGGTGATTGGAGCAGGCAAGATGGGGAAACTGCTGATCAAACACTTGATAGCAAAAGGGTGTGAGAAAATGGTGGTTGTGAACAGGAGTGAAGAGAGAGTTACTGCTATCCGTGAAGAGTGCAAAGATGTTGAGATCATCTACAAACCCTTTTCAGAAATTTTATCTAGTACTGCTGAAGCTGATGTCATTTTCACTAGTACTGCATCAGAAACTTCCTTGTTATCGAAAGAACAAGTTCAAATGCTTCCCCCAGTTCTTCCAGAAATTGGAAGACGGCTGTTTGTTGATATTTCAGTTCCTCGGAACGTGGATTCATCTGTCTCGGACCTTGAGACAGCGAGTGTATATGATGTGGATGATCTAAAAGAAGTTGTGTCAGCAAACATGGAAGATAGGCTGCGGAAAGCTCAAGAAGCTCAAGTAATTATTGAAGAGGAAGTGAACAAATTTGAAGCCTGGAAAGATTCTCAAGAAGCTGTTCCCACCATCAAGAAGTTCAGGGCTTATGTTGAAAGGATCAGGGCTGCTGAAGTGGAGAAGTGTTTGTCAAAAATGGGGGACAATATCTCTAAGAAGGAAAAGCAAGCTATTTATGATCTTAGCATGGGCATAGTGAAGAAGCTCCTTCGTGGTCCAATGGAGCACCTACGGTGTGATGGGGACGACGGTCGTAGCGTGACTGAGATATTGGAGAACATGCGGGCACTAAACAGAATGTTCGATCTTCAAACAGAAACATCTGTGTTGGAAGAAAAGATTCGATCTAAGGTTGAACAAAGACAAAAATAATCTCTTTTTGGTGCCTTTCCTTGCTTCAACAGGAACAGATCCATGAGAATCATACAGCATTTTATGCACACCCGTTGTCGACCATTGTAATAGAATTAGTCATTTTCCCTTTAGGGAAATTTCTATATATACTTATAAGTGAGGAACAAGCCAAATTTCGTGGCAGCCTCGATTTTGTATAAGAGATATGTCTCAAATTGGCAAATCGGGTCCACGGGTCGGGTTGAGCCCTTATTTAAAGAGCCAACATGCCAACCCGAACCTGACCCGTGACCTGACAGCTCAAAAAAAGCTCAACCTGGACACGACGGTCTGACCTGTGCAACCGGTCAATATGCTCCTTTGTACATGTTCGTGTTAACACGACACACTGACCCACTAAACCCAATAGACCCATGGTTGGTGGTAACGTAATGCCCCAAAATGTTTCACTTAAACGGTGGACGTTTGTAGTATAGAAAAGTTGTCGTATCCACAAGGAGGTGAATATTTGTAACTCGATAAATTGATAAAAATAAACCTTTAAAAAGGCAAGCACTTTTTCAAATCAAAGTTTAAAATGAAAGAAATATTTTTGTGGTTTTTATTTTATTTAATTCAAAATTTAAAGCATACAATTAAAATGGTGAAGCTTTGAGAATCTCTTGCATGTTTCGCAACTGATATGGAATTTGAACTCTAATTATAATTATCTAAAGCATTTGATTTATTATATCTTTTCTCATTAATTGCAAGCACATTTTACTAATTTTATAAGTCAATCGAGAGCGACAATATAGCAAGCTATAATAGAGTTAGGGTTTTCCTATAAAAACTAGCAAAATAATCATTGATACACTAATTATGAAAACTATAACCGCCGTCACTCAATTATAATTAACATAATTTTAAGATAGAAAAGATAATAACAAATCAAAATTAATATATTTAAGTGGAATAAATTTTTACATTAATTTCGGCAGCATTTCGTCTTATGAAATATTTAGAATCTACAATATAACAAGTCATACTGCAGTAAAAGACATTTCATAAAATTAAGCATCATTTCATTATTATTAATATTAATTATGCAATACAATTAAATTACATAAAGAAAACATGACTGAATTTATGTAAAAATTGATAGCATAACAACATTAACAATAATTATTAAAAACATAAAGATATACACAGATATAAAGTCAAAATCCATACCAGAATATTATGCATACAAGATCATTTCTCTGCCTCACCAAACTTTCTACTCTAATTTGGATATTATTTTATTATTTTTACCTAAGGGAATAAAAATAAGAAAGGAAGAGAAGGGAGAAGAAGGAGAAGGCTCGAAGGCCTTTTGAGTGGTGCTTGAACTGAGGCATTTGCCTCAGTACTTATAGGGGCTTAAAAATTACTACTTGCCGTTTTTAATTATTTTTTTACTGTTGAAACATTGACAAATTCGGATCATATGGATCCTTTTTCTCTCTCTCTCTTTTTTTTCATGCTCTTCAGTGGCTGAGAATCTCGTTGAGATTCTCTGTTTCTCGACAGCTGGAAGCACGAAAATGGGACGATCTGGACCTTTGAAGACGTAATCCAACGGTCTGGAGAGACACGCGAGAATGGGCCCGGGTGGGACCAATGGGACCGAGATTGAAAGCCGTTCGATCAGTCTTGGTAATCAGATCTGATGGATGGAAGGACAAAAACACATGAACACGACCGCACGCGATTGGATAGCTTTGAGATTCTCTCCTGCAGCACGTCACGTTTGTCGGTGCGTGAAGTACACGTGCCATTAGCAGTTCGACACGTGGAAAGCACTATTGAGACTCGGCTGACGCAATGACACGCGTCCTTCGGTTGGACAGCTGAGATCAATTTGGCTGCTTATCGGACATCTAAATATCGACACGTGTCCTGTTAAATTCAAATTCGAATTTTGTTTATCTTCTTGATACATTTGATGTCCGATTTTGCCCCTTTTTGCACTGTTTTGCTCCATTTTTTCTCCAGATTTCAAATCTAAAATTTACAAACAAACTAAAATTAATTATTTTACAAACATAATATTTACAAAAATATTAAAAATATTTATTTTACATTGACATACACAAAAATAATTAAAATAGATAAAAACTTCTAAAATTAACAAACCTAGACAAATATGCTATTTAAGACTCGAGATTATTTTTAGAAATTACTATAAACATATTAAAACATATTTGCAAACTCAAAACTTATTTACAAATAAAATCACACAACATAAATTTTACTGTTTTAATTATTTACAAACTAATCACACATTTAACATATCAAAACAACTCTAAAAATTGCTAAAAATATTATTAAACATAAAAACACACTAAAAATACATTTTTAAACACATTTTCATATTAAGACACAAAAATACCTATTAACACAAAAAATGCTATTAATTAGAGGATTTAATGAGAAACAAAAGCATAAAGAAATGATTTTATCCTTAGAAAATGTATACTTTTATAGTCTCATCACACCCCCCAACCAGCTTATTGCTAGTCCCTAACATTTAAAGCGATAAAATTTTGAAATGATTTATTGAATATCCATACAATGTATGACATTTAACTATAATTTGACTTATCTAACTAGATAAACTAACAAAACTAACATTTTATTTGAACAATTTATATGCTATTTAGCAAAATGTATGTAAGCCAAACTTGGTGCAGGAAAGGGAGATAATGAATAATTATGAAGTTTCATCCAAAACTAGGAATAATATTGTTATGATATTTTGCTTCAAATCACTCCTACAGGCAGCAACACTTCAAATTATTGATTTAGAATAATTAAAGAGCAGAAACATAAAATAGAAATATTTACAAACTTTACAATTATGGATAGTGCAATGTTTGGCTTCCTTCAGCTTTCTCCATAACCTATTTAATGAACTTTGGGTTAGTAACTCCCAAATCGGTTAGCTTAAGCTACTAGGTGTTGAAGCACCCATTTGAACTTACTTACTCGAGTTAAACAGGCTACGAAACCAAACTTACCCAAATTTATTTATTAATTTACATAATTACACACTTTATTTATTTACAATTTCTTTTTTTCTTTTTATTATTTTATTATTTTTTATTTAATTAGTTTATTAACTTTGAAAAATATTGCTACCTTCAATTGTCTATCTTCACAAAATAACAAAACTCAAATATTCATAGCTTTAACTTACCACCACAATTACGCATTATAGTGTATGTGTGAAAAGAATGGCTTACAAACACTTTGAAAAATAAACACATAAAAATATTAAATAAAACCAAAGTTTTGAGAGTCCATAAAATTAGATAATTCAAAGAATAGAAAAATGATATTACATTAATATGAAATTCAGAAATCAAAACAAAATAATAACACATTAATTACTAAGAAACTAGTATTTACAAGACATTTTTTTAAATTTTTTCTTTTTAATTTTATGACTTACAAAAAAACATCATACACAAAATCTGGAGCAAAAATAAAAAATATGGGCAAAAATTGAAAAAAAAAAATTTGGCACAACACAACATTGAAGCACAACCCTCTCCCCCAATCTAAAATGTACATTATCCCCAATGTATAAAAAGAATAGTGATAGTAGACAAAGATATTACCTGAATTAGCACAACTGTAGAGATGATTTGTAGCAAAATTAACAAACCAAACTAAAGGCACACAACAATATATTACAATAATTTTTTGGGTCTTTTAAGGTCAGATTCCCTAGACTTTATTATTTTTGTTTCGAAAGTCAAAAATCATATTTTTACGCAGATTCCTCATAATTCATCTCAAGAGGCCGCAAATACAAAGTATTTACTAATCACAATTGATTATAACCTCCTTAATCTCAGCTATTCTACAAGAATTAATTTTGAGATTTGTTTTCAACTTTTGAAGGTTTTTTTTTTAAATTAAGCAGAAAACAGAATAAGAAAAATAAATATTTACAAGAGAGAATAAACAAAAAACTACTCAGGGGTGGGAAACTAGAACCATAAGAGTGACCCCTTCAGGTTCAATTTCTGTTCTATGTAAATTTTCAGTCTCTGGCCATTTACTCTGAGTATCCTTCCATCGGATGGATCTTCAATTTCAACAATACCATTTGGGAAAACCTGTTTCACAATATATATGGACCTGTCTATCGTGATTTTAACTTACCAGGATGAAGGTGAAGACGGGATTCATAAAGATAAACCCGTTGATTTGCCTCAAAGCTCTTTCTCAGAATCTGCTTGTCATGAAATGCTTTCATTTTTGCCTTGTAAATCCGTGAATTGTCATAAGCTTCGTTCCTTAATTCCTTAAGTTCAGAGAGTTGAAGCTTCTATTCAATACCTGCAGTATTAAGATCAAAGTTGAGAGCTTTAATAGCCCAATAAGCTTTATGTTCAAGTTCTACAGGTAAATGACAGGCTTTTCCAAAGACGAGCCTATAGGGAGACATTCTTAAAGGAGCTTTCTAAGTTGTACGGTATGCCCAGAGTGCATTTTGAAGACGTAAGGACCAATCTTTTCGATCTAGATTCATTGTTTTTTCCAAGATTTGTTTGATTTCTCTATTTGCTAACTCAGCTTGCCCATTTGTCTGTGGATGATAGGCAGTCGAAACTTTATGAATCACACCGTACTTTCACATTAAAGCTTCAAAAGATCGGTTGCAAAAATGTGTGCCTTGATCACTGATTATAGCACATGGCGTACCATACCTAGATAACACGTTTTCTTTCAAGAACTTTATAACAGTTGTATTATCATTAGTACGGCATGCAACGGCTTCAACCTATTTTGAAACATACTTCACATCAAGAAGGATGTATAGGTACCCAGAGGAAGGTGAAAAAGGTCCAACAAAGTCTATTCCCCAGCAATCAAATATTGCAATTGCTATAATCGGGTTTAGAGGCATCATATGGCGACGAGATAGAGTACGTAACTTTTGACAATTTTCACAGGAATGACAATAGTGATAAGTGTCTTTGAACAAAGTGGGCCAATAAAGACCACATTGGAGAATCTTTGCGGCAGTCTTCTTGGTAGAAAAATGACCACCACATGCATCGGTGTGACAGAATTTTAAGACACTATACACTTCATCTTCAAGAATGCAACGTCTCATGATTTGATCATTACAGTATTTGAAAAGGTACGGATCATCCCAGTAAAAGTTACGCACTTCAACCAAAAACTTTCTTTTGTCTTGCAAACTCCAAGCAAATGGAATTTCTCTAATTGTCAAATAATTGACAATGTGTGCATACCAAGGTAACTTGGTAATAGAAAATAGATGCTCATCAGGAAATTCATCGTGAATTGGTGAACCATCAATAGAATCATTGACTTCCAAACGAGATAAGTGGTCAGCTACTACGTTCTCAACTCCTTTCTTGTCCTTGATAGTCAAATCAAACTCTTGCAGAGAAGGATCCACCTAATAAGTTGGGCCTTAGCATCCTTTTTGGAAAAGAGATACTTAAGGGCTGAATGATCAGTGAAAACAGTGATGGTTGAACCGATTAGGTATGAACGAAACTTATCAAGTGCAAATGCTACAGCAAGTAATTCCTTTTCAATGGTTGAGTAATTCATTTGAGCGTTGTTCAAGGTTTTACTTGCATAGTACACTACAAAAGGTTTCCTTCCTGTCGTTGACCTAAGACGGCTCCTACAGCGTAATTGCTTGCATCACACATGATTTCAAATGGTAAACTCCAATCAGGAGATTGCATGATAGGTGCAGAAGTCAACTTAGATATCAGTGTTTGTAAAGATTCTTCACATTCTTTTGCCTATTCGAACATTGCATCTTTCAACAAGAGATTACACAATGGTCTTGATATGGCTGAAAAATTTTGAATGAACCTCCGATAGAATCCAGCGTGTCCAAGGAAAGATCGAACATTTCTAACAGTCTTTGGAATGGCCATGTTTGAAATAAGCTTAATCTTAGCTGGATCAACTTCAATTCCTTTTTCAGAGACAATGTGTCCAAGAACTATGCCAGATGGAACCATAAAATGGCATTTCTCCTAATTTAACACAAGGCCTTTTTCATCACATCTTTTCAAAACAGCTTCCAAGTTAAGCAAACAAGTATCAAATGAATCACCAAAAACAGTCAAATCATCCATGAAAACTTCCATAATCTTCTCAACCATATCACTGAAAATGCTCATCATGCATCTTTGAAATGTAGCTGAAGTGTTACAAAGTCCGAATGGCATTCGCTAGAAAGCAAAAGTACCAAAAGGACATGTAAATGTGGTCTTTTCCTGATCTTCTAATGCTATCTCTATCTGATAATATCCTGAATATCCATCTAGAAAGCAATAGAAAGGATGACCAGCTACACGTTCTAAGATTTGATTGATGAATGGGAGTGGGAAATGGTCTTTTCGAGTGGCGGCATTTAATTTTAGATAATCAATGCACATTCGCCATCCAGTGACAACTCTTATAGGGACAAAATCTCCTTTTTCATTCTTTATCACAGTTACCCCAGATTTCTTAGGTACAACTTGAGTTGGACTGACCTAGTTACTGTCCGCAATGGGGTAAATGATACCCGCATTTAACAATTTCAAAACTTCATTCCTCATGACTTCTTTCATTGTTGGGTTCAGTCTTCTTTAGGGTTTGGTTTAGCACCTTCTTCCAAGTGAATATGATGGGAGCAAATCAAGGGACTAATACCCTTGATATCAACTATTGTCCAACCCAATGAATTTTTATGATCACGCAACATGTTAATTAACCGTCACTCTTGTGATTCATCGAGTTTGGATGAAATGATGACAGGAAAAGATTCATCAGCTCCTGAGAATGCATGCTTCAGTCCTTCAGGAAGTTGGGCTAACTTAACTTTTGGGATTTCTTCAGTAGTGATTTTGGCTTTTCTCCTTCTGTAAACAATTTTTCAAAATGTGGTTGCCAAAACTTTGTTCCCTTGTCCAGTAAATGTTTGGGAATATCAGAAATGGGTTTGGGATTTTCAAAATCAGGACTTTGGAGGATTTCTTCAAGCACATCAGTTCGCTTTTGAAATTCTTTATAAACAGCTTCATCAATGATTTCAGTGTAAGAACACTCATCATTGCTTTGAAACTGCTTCCCAATATGGAAAACATTCACTTCAAGAATCGTATTTCCAAAAGAGATTTTCATGAGACCATTTCTACAATTGATGAGAGCATTAGCCGTAGCTAAGAAAGGTCTTCTAACGATGATAGGAATTTTTGATTCCATATCCAACTTAGTTTGAGTGTCTAAAATGAGAAAATCCATAGGATAATAAAACTTATCAACTTGCAACAAAACATCTTCAACTATCCCTCGCGGTTTCTTCATGGATCGGTCTGCCAATTGCAAGACCACAGATGTTGGCGTAACTCTCCAAGGCCTAGTTGTGAGTAAATAGAATAGGGCATGAGATTGACGCTCGCTCCTAAGTCTAACAAGGCTTGAGTGATTTCATGGGTTCCTATGTAATAGGTGATTGTGGAACATCCAGGATCTTTATACTTGACCAGTGCTCTTTGCTCAAGAACTGCATTTAGTTGCTCAGTCAAGAATGCAGTTTTTGGGACATGATGTTTCCTTTTCACAGTACACAAATCATTCATTATTTTGGCATAAGTAGGCACTTGTTTGAGAATTTGCAAAAGAGGAAGATCAATTCGAACTTACTTCAAATGTTCCATGATTTGATCATAATTTTCTGGCACTTTCCTAGTGGGTTGAAGAGCTTGAGGAAAAAGGGCTTTTATCGAAAGCTTATTCACTTCTTCTTCTTCTTCTCTTTGTGGAACATCTTCTTCATTACTCGCATCTATGGTGACTGATTTTTCCAATGATTTACCACTGCGAGTTGTAACATGACTAACCTCTTCATCCTTCTTTTTAGTGTTAAAGGTTTGTATCATGTTTTGTCCTTCAGAAATGACCAAAGCTTGAGATGAACATTTTTCATTCAATTTCAAAATTTCTTTTGTCATTTATGTTAAAGCAGCTTCAATTTTCTCACATGACTTGTTTTGTATCTCAATGAATGCTTGCAATGTTTCTTCAAGAGATTTGCTTGAGTGTGAATCATGTTGAGGAACATTTTCTCTTGATTACATTTCTTCTTTATTTCTCCATTAATTTCCAAATGATTGCTCTTGATTTGAATTTCTCCTGTCGAAATTCAAGTTGTTTCTTCCATCAGGATTGAAAGCTTCAGGATAAAGAGTACAAGGCTTATGATTTGTCCTTAAGGCATTACATCATTCCTCATATTCTCCTATCACTTCTTGATAAAAATGATAGTCTTGTGGTTGTTGTTTAAACCTTTCATTCACAAAATTTGTTCCTTGTAGTTCAGCTCTTGTGACTACATGACTTCCTTTCTCATTCTGTGCTTCGAGGATTTCTAATTCTCTTATAAGGTTTTCAACTTGAACCCTAAGGTTGTAGTTATCCTCTTCCTTCAATTGATGAATTCCAGTTGATCGGGACTTATTGGTATCATGAGAAATATCTAATTCAGCCCACAAATGAACTTTCTCAACAAATTCGTCAATAAATTCCTTGGCCTCTTTAGGATCCTTGTGTAAAAATTTTCCATTGCACATTACTTCAAGATATTGGCGATCATGACTTGTGAGTCCTTCGTAGAAAAAGCTGACAAGACGCCAATTCTCGTAACCATGGTGAGGATATTGACTCAACAAATCTTTGAACCTTTACCAATCTTCATAGAAATTTTCATGGTCATTCTGGGAGAAAGTCCAAATTTTTTTCTTAAGATTGGTAGTCTTTTGATATGGGAAGTATTTATGGAAGAAAGCAGATGTCATGTCATTCCATGATTTGATGGATCGAGGTCTTAAAGAATAGATCCAACTTTTGGCTTTATCTTTCAGTGAGAAAGGGAAGAATTTCAATTTGATGGAATCAGCAATGTTAGGGTGGTTATGGAAAGTGGCGAAAACTTCCTTAAATTCACGAATATGAACATAAGGATTTTCGCTCTCTAATCCAAAGAAGGTTGGTAAAAGTTGAATCATTCTTGGCTTAAAATCTTGTTGTGGAAGATTAGATGGAAACACAATACATGAAGGAGTTAAAGTGCGAGTTGGATGCATGAAATCTTTCATCAGCATTCTTTGAGGATTCTCACCAAGATTCTTCATCGCGAACAAATTTAAAATAGTGGTTGACGAAGATGAAGAATGCGAAAAAGGGTTCGATGATTGTTCACTAGGGTTTCTTAATTCTGGAGCCTTAACAAATCGACCAAGTTTGTTTATATGTCGAAGTATTAACCCTAAATGTTTCTCTTTTTTTTTTTAATTTATTTTGATTTTTTTTATTTTTTTAATTATTTTCTTTTATTTTCAAGGGAAAAGACAAAATGCTAAGCTTTTCTTTATTCGGGGAGAATAAAGTAGTGAATGAAAAGCATTCGCCTAATTTATTTTATAGATCTTGAGAATTATATACTTTAAGGAAGTTCCTAGGAAAAATTGGTGGGGCTAAGGCTTCTTAAAAACCAATCTCCTAGTCAGAACAATGTTCCCAGAATGATTGGTGTTGGGAAAGTTTTCAAATTTAACCGGCTATAGGAAAGGTATCCGAGCCAATACCAGCCTCCAAACAGAACTTCCTTAAAGAATACTCTTCACAAAACCAGAATTTATTTTATGAAAAACCTAACTCTAAAATTTTATGACGTTTTATTTCTAAGTCAAAAACCTAAAACTAACAAAATAAATATTTAACAAAGAAAAGGAAAGAAAATAAAATTTTTATGATTTTTTTGTATTTTTTATGAATAGTGAACTGTGTGTGAATAGTGACATGAATAGCACTTACGTGAATAGTAGCCTACTTAATTAAATAATTAAACAAAAATAACAATATTTACACTCATTTACAAGATAAGGATAGAGTACTTACCTGGTTTCTCGTTTAATTCAGCAATCTGACAAAGTAACAGCACCTCTTTGGCAATGGCGCCAAATTTTGTTTGGTGGTAACGTAACGCCCCAAAATGTTTATCTTAAATGGCAGACATTTGTAGTATAAAAAAGTGGTCGTATCCACAAGGAGGTGAAAATTTGTAACTCGACAAATTGATAAAAATAAATGTTCAAAAAGACAAGCACTTTTTCAAATCAAAGTTTAAATGAAAGAAATATTATTGTGGTTTTTATTTTATTTAATTCAAAATTTAAAGCATAAATTTAAAACGGTGAAGCTTTGAGAATCTCTTGCATGTTTCGCAACTTATATGGAATTTTAATTCTAATTAATAGTTATCTAAAGCATTTGATTTATTATATCTTTTCTCATTAATCGCAAGCACATTTTACTAATTTTATAAGTCAACCGAGAGCGACAATGTGGCAAGCCATAATGCAGTAAGGGTTTTCCTATAAAAACTAGCAAAATAATCATTGGTACACTAATTATGAAAACTATAACTGCTGTCACTCAATTATAATTAACATCATTTTAAAATAAAAAAGATAATAACAAATCAAAATTAATATATTTAAGTGGAATAAATTTTTACATTAATTCCGGCAGCATTTCGTCTTATGAAATATCTAGAATCGACAATATAACAAGTCATACTACAGTGAAAGACATTTCATACAATTAAGCATCATTTTATTATTAATAATATTAATTATGCAATACAATTAAATTACATAAAAAAAGCATGACTAAATTTATGAAAAAATTGACAGCATAACAACATTAACAATAATTATTAAAAACATAAAGATATAATTTATTTCACAAAAATATAAGCATTACAACATAGATATAGAGTCAAAATCTATACCAAAATACTGTACATACAAGATCATCTCTTTGCCTCACCAAACTTTCTACTCTAATTTGGACATTATTTTATTATTTTTACCTAGGGAATAAAAATAAGAAAGGAAGAGAAAGTGAGAAGAAGGAGAAGGCCCAAAGGCCTTTTGAGGGGTGCCTAAACCGAGGCAAATGCCTCAGAATTTATAGGGGCTTAAAAATTACTATTTATTATTTTAATTATTTTTTTACTGTTGAAACATTTGTCAAATATGGATCATATTGATTTTTTTCCTCTCTTTTTTTTCCACACGGAGGGCCTTGTTCAGTGGCTGAGAATCTCGTTGAGATTCTCTGTTTCTCGGCAACCGGAAGCACGAAAATAGGATGATCTGGACCTTTGAAGACGTGATCCGACAGTCCGAAGACACGTGAAAGAATAGGCTCGGGTGGGACCAGTGAGACCGAGATTGAAAGCCGTTCGATTAGTCTTGGTAATCAGATATGACGGATGGAAGGACAAAAACACATGAACACGACCGCACGCGATTGGACAGCTTTGAGATTCTCTCCTACAGCCCGTCACGTTTGTCGGTGCGTGTAGTACACGCGCCATTCGTAGTTTGACACGTGGAAAGCACTACTGAGACTTGGCTGACGCAATGACACGCATCCTTCGGTTGGACAGCTGAGATCAATTTGGCGGCTTATCGGACGATCTAAATATCGACACGTGTCTTGTTAAATTCAAATTCCAATTTTGTTTATCTTCTTGATACATTTGATGTCTGATTTTGCTCATTTTTGCACCGTTTTGCTCTATTTTTCCTTCAGATTTCAAATCTAAAATTCACAAACATACTAAAATTAATTATTTTACAAATATAATATTTACAAAAATATTAAAAATATTTATTTTACATTGAAATGCACAAAAATAATTAAAATAGATAAAAACTTCTAAAATTAACAAACCTTAACAGTTATGCTATTTAAGACTCGAGATTATTTTTAGAAATTACTATAAACATATTTAAACATATTAAACATATTTGGAGACTCAAAACTTATTTACAAATAAAATCACACAACATAAATTTTACTGTTTTAATTATTTACAAACTAATCACACATTTAATATATCGAAACAACTTTAAAAATTGCTAAAAATATTATTAAACATAAAAGCACACTAAAAACACATTTTTAAACACATTTTCATATTAAGAGACAAAAATACCTATTAACACAAAAAATGCTATTAATTAGAGGATTTAATGAGAAATAAAAGCATAAAGAAATGATTTTATCCTTAGAAAATGTATATTTTAATAGTCTCATCAACCTACAACATGATAGACCTAACAATAAGCCTACAAAATAAACAATAAATAATAACCAACAAAACAAAACCATAAAAAATGTTAACAAAACTTTGTATAAGTTTAACAAACAAATATGCTAGAAATTAGAATCATGTCAAGTTTAGTATACAATAAATGTTACTAATTTGAAACCTTAAAATTAATTTCAGGTTATACGAGTTGCATTAAGGTCACACGAGTTCAATTCGGGTTACATGGGTTGATTAGTAATTTTCGGGTCAATTTTGAGTCATCCTAATTTTGACACGTTTTTGACCGGTTATTGCGGGTTGATTTCGTTTTGGTTCGGGTCAATTTTTACTTCTTTTGTAAAAAAATTAACAATGAATTCAAGTTTTTAATAAATTAAACCACAAAATGTCTCTTGTACTTTGTTTCTCTTATTTGCTTTTTCCTTTGTCTTCCTGTTGATCGATCTTTGAAAGTGTTAGTAACAACTAATTGGAAAACTGAACCAAGAATTACCCCATTCTCGTTTTCTTTTCTCTGGCGATGTGGAATGTAATATTATAGCTTCAAAGAACTTGATTATTTCCTTCTTGAGAATCCTCATCGGAGATGTAACGATGGGCGATTTCTAGGTATTTATTTAATGTGAGAAGGCGTGGTGTCAAATTCGTGTAGTTAGTGAGCTCCTAACTAATAAAAGTGACGTCTTCCAAATTCAAAAATTGTCTTTTGGAAAATGATGTTTGATTTGATATGCTTTTGGGAACATCCATATTGGGTAATGTTTAACACATAAAAAAAAGCAACTTGATACATGGCTTTTTTGAAACACTAGAAAAGCAATAAAATTCAGCAATAATAAGATTACAGTGACATATTCTGGCCTAGATATGGCTACTGCTTTTATGTCCGGAGAATGTCTGTGACTCTCACCGGGGACAATTTAAAGAACTTTGACAATAACATATTCTAGAATCCCAATTCCTAGACTTTTTTTTTCAGTAATTATTAGTTTTTTTTTCCTATTTCATTCCTGATCCATCTGGGCATGGCAGGTAGGGGTAAACGGTGGACGGTTTGATGGTTTTTGGGCGGGTGCGGTGCGGTTTTTTTGGATGACGGGTTGGCGATTAACCAACCCGCAAACCGCCCACCACATGGCGGGCGGTTTTGGTTTGGTTTTGGGTGGTTGCGGGCGGGTGCGGGCGGGTTGAGACGGTTTAGACATATGCTATTGCCCAATGCAATTTTTTGGACATTTTTTTTAGAAAGTGAAGAAAATTTGTAGAAAATATAAGATGATAATACATAAAGCATTCCCAACAAGTTTGATGCTTAAAGACAGTGACCATATTCAAAAGTACAAATTAAGAAACATAAGCATTCACTGCAACAAGAAACATCAACTACATATAAAGTGATGAACAAAGTCAAGAGTCCATAAAGATTAAAGCTTCACTGGGTTTGAAAATAATAGAATGCTACAAATGAAATGATGAACAAAGTCAAGTGTTCTTTTTCTTTTAGGGCTTTTTCTACTAACTTACTTGATTTGAATTTTGATCACTTCACAAAATAATATGAGAATTTTCAGTTTCTAATATGTTAAGAGGCAGTCGAGCCCATGCTTGAAGTGTTGGATTGTTTAATCATCTCTAAATAAGAACAAAATCAAATAAATGATAAGTTTTTTTAAAAAAATATATAGGCGGGCGGGTGTAGGTTGAACCCGCCCTCAAAAACTTAAAACCAAACCAGCCCACCGAATATATTGGTGGGCGGGTTCAACCCTTCGCCAGTGGGTTGCTAACGTAAACTTGCTTTTTTTGAGATGGGCGGGCGCGGACGCGGGCGGTTGGCGGATGCGGGACGGTTTTTGTACATCCCTAATGGCAGGTAGCTGTAAGGTCATTTTTGTAAATTACCTTGTTTTAGAAAACTAAGGGCAGCATCAGCCGTTTCTTGATTTTAGAGGGAAACACAATAAACATGTGTTGGCTTGTGTACTCTCTATTTGGTTATTGTAATTTTATTTTTTCTTTTCCCAAGATCCAATTCTAAATGCTACAACTACACTTGTTCGCGATCTGAATCGTTCATTACTGTCAGACCCACGTCACTATCAACGACTCAGATTGTGTAAACTTTAATTTTTGATAAATAATAAAACAAAGCAGCTCCTCAACATTTGGCCAATCAGACTGCCCTAATAGTGACGTGGCAATTCACTGGAGAATCATTGAACAAACTGCATTCAACCTAACCGCAATGAAAATCTTTTGCTTCTAATACGGTCAAGGAATCACAAAAGTACATAAAAGTCATAAAAAAAAGCATATTTATTAGAGAGAGAGAGAGAGAGATTCACACGTGTGGCGACCCAGGATTTCTGATCTCCTCACAAAAACTCGCACGCTTTGGGTTCTTCGCCCCCTCGGCGCCTCACTCCGCCCACCCCCACAATTTCTTCCACTCCACATCTCCATTTTCCCAATTTCGCTCTTTTCATCTCAATTCCGCTGAATTCTTATTCCAATTCTGTTTAAATTATGTAATTTTTATTTGACAATCGTGAAAGTGTGTCCGATTCTGAAGAAAACAGAGGAATTTCGACCTCTGTCTAGTTTTCTTCGCCTCGTAGTTGATTCAAGGTTTGTTGATCGAACCAAATTTTCTTTTTCTTTTCCTTTTTCTTTGTGTTTTTGATCAAACCGCGAACATAATGAGCTTGGCTTTTTTGAATTGGTAGTAGGTAGTTAGATTTTTGAGTAGTTTAATCGCTTGTCTGTTTTTCATTTCTTTGGATTACGTATGAAGTCAACAATTTCAGAAGTAGTGAAATTTGATTCGAATGTTTTAGGGAGAAAAGACTTCGTTGCTTCTGGGGAAATTTGACAAATAGTTTCACAAAATTCTTTCAACTTTTTCTTTCATGACTTGATATTTATTTTAACTCTTTCTTGTTTGGTTCATTTCAGGGAATATTTAGTTGGAGGCAAAGTATTGTGAAGGCCAAGGCCAAGAAAGGTATCCCCTTTTCTCTGTATTATTAATATGTAAAGAAGTACATAACTATCTATCCTTTGCTTAAAAAAACATGTTTTCTTTATGTTTGTTTGCTTGCTTTGTAACAACCATGGGATGCTAGGGTGAAATGAACTTTTGGGTATTGTATTCCGAGCTAATTACTAATTTATTGTGCTTTCGGCTCGTATGTTGATTTTGGTTTTTTTTATATTCATTTTTTTATTTTATTTTTATTTTTAAAAGTGAAAGACCTTCCATCCTTTTCATGTGTATTAATCCTGGGTGTGTTTCACCTATGTTTTCCTGTGTAAATAGAGAAGTAAGATTTTAGATGATCTATTTGCTTAAGATTGGAAATAGACAGTCTTATGCCTGAACTCAACTCATGGGAGGCCTCGGTTAAGAATGTTAGCAATTCAGCATGAATAAGATGAAGACTTAAGACAAATTGGCTTTTTACTCATAATCTTATTTTCGGTTATGCTTAAACCACTGGTGTTCTCGAATTAATTTCTAGATTGCCCCAATTGTTTGGAGAACGTGACAAATGAAAACTAGGCATTTCATAAACTTGACAGCATGGCATCTAAGCAAACTAATGTTGATAGTCAGTTGAAATTTAATTTGTATTACAAACTTCACCAGATGTCACTGTAGCCTAGACTTTTGAGAGTTCTCTATGTTATAGCTTGTACTTTGGAAGCATGAAACATGTTGTATGTGTCTTATGTCCAGAAGAATATGAGTTCCCGTGTTTTTAAGCACTAAGCATGTTTTGTGGATTGTCGTGGGTCTTTGATTTGCTCCCACGTTGACTGCAATTCAACTCCTCAAGACCACCTAATGTAGTACTAAGATAGATTAAGAACGAGAGAAAGAAAAGAAGAGAACTAAGAGAAATAAAAGATAAATTCGTGAACAAGAGAGAACATAAGGGAGGAATTTAGTAAATTCAATAATAATCTTAAGGCCTTAAGTAAAAAATTACAACTACTAGGTCTATTTATAGATGCTTAAAACCTAAAAATAAGACAAGCATGACCAAATAATAAAATAAAATTGAATTAATCCTAAAATAATCTTAATAGATCAACAAATAAATATTTAAAAGTTCCCATGTTCATATCTTGTTGAACATCAATCCCTACCCAATGATGATCCACAGATTTCAGGTTTCCAAGAGGTTGGAGGTTGGGAAACTTCTAGTTTCGTGCTTGATCATTGCCTTTTGGTTTTAGGGGATTTATAGGATATTACGAGGGGAAAAACGCGGTCAAGCTGTCTAGTTAAATAAGTTTAGTACTTGATTCTTAGAATCTAATTGCTTTTATTTCTTATTTTAATATGGCTGTGATCTACTTTTAGAAAATACGAATTTTAAATGTAAGCCTAGTACATTATGCATACTGTTCTTAATTAATTTGATTATATATAGTCATCTTTGTGCTCATAACCTAATGAGTCATAAGTTTATCTTTTTATCTGGGTTGCGTCGTTTCGTCCATTAGTCCCTTTTTTTTTTTTGGTTACGTTCACTAATTTGCCTTCCACATGCAATTTCTTCTGTTTTGGAATGTTCTTTCTTCTGGATGGTTCTCAATTTTAGACACATAGTTGCCTATTGTCTGCTGCTTTTGGATGATGATATAATGACAATCACTTTGTTGCAGGAGCTTGTTGTTCAATCTGAAAAATGGAGTTAAATACAGTCAAAGATGCCTTTGATCGTGTTGTTAAGAAGCAAAAGCTATCGTCTTCTAGATCTCATGAAGTAATTGATCAAGTTGGCCATGAAATTGAAAAGGCACTTGCACAAATTCTGTCACCTCATGACTTCACCTCACCTGTTGATCAGAAGTCGATTCTTACGGAGCTTAAACACAGGGTCAGTGCTATTGTTCCACTTCGGCAGTTAGAAGGTTCACAGAAGGAACTTAACGTAAACCTTGGCAAATACCCTAAACTCCTCGAGAAAACCTTCAATCCTGATGTATCCAAAGCATACAGAAATGTTGACTTTGACCACCATATTGTGAATAAAATCATTGCAAACCATTTTTACCAACAAGGCTGGTTTGATCTTGGAGATAGCATTATAAATGAGGCTGGAGTACCAGAGGCAGCCATTTTAAAATATCAATTTTTGGAAATGCATCAGATAATTGAGGCCATGAAGGTTAGAAACCTTGAACCTGCTCTGAAATGGGTATATGCTAACCGAGAAAAGCTCACACAGAATGGCTCTGATCTTGAGCTCAAACTTCACAGTCTTCAGTACAAGGAGATATTGCAGAATGGTAGCCAAAGTGATGCACTTAACTATGCCAGAACCTACCTTGCTCCTTTCGCTCTCCGTTACGAGGGTGATATCATGAAGCTTATGGGTTGCCTTGCATTTCGGGGAAAACTTGCCTGCTCTCCTTATGCAGAGTTAATGTCGCCAACCCATTGGGAGAAATCGACTGAGGAAGTTATGGAGCAGTTCTGCAGTCTTCTCGGGCAGTCCTCCAATAGCCCGTTAGGCGTGGCCATAGCTGCTGGATTTGAAGGGTTACCTTTTCTGTTGAAGCTAGCAAACGTAATGGCTGCCAAGAAGCAAGAATGGCATGCAATGAGGCAGTTGCCAGTGCCTGTGGAATTGGGCAAGGAATTTCAGTTCCATTCAATATTTGTCTGTCCTGTGATCAGAGATCAAAGCAGTGAAGAGAATCCTCCAATGTTGATGCCATGCTTGCATGTACTCTGCAAGCAATCCATCATGAAGCTGTCAAAGAGCAGCACAAGAACATTTAAATGTCCATATTGTCCAGCAGAGGCTTCGGTTGCTCAGTGCCGGCAGATATATTTCTGAAAGTTTATGAATCTCTCTTTTCTTACAAGTCGCGGTCAACTGTATCAATGATATTGGTGCATTTCATCTATTGTGTTTGTACATAAGAATTCTTTCTAAATTTATGTTCTGATTTTAAAAGGACCATAAATTGAGAATAATGTATATAGACTTGCTTATGATACCAAGGTCAATAGAAACTACTGTCCAGGTGAAATTCAACAAAGAAACTGTATGTGCCTCCTCTAATTTAAGGTTATACAAATTTCTCAATATCTTCTCAGGCATTAAGCAAAATTCTAGACATGAAGCAAAATTCTAGATAATAGTCCTTCCATATTTTTAGCCTAAATGGTTGTGTTTACTGATAATGAAGATGATTATTATTTTAAAATTTTTTGAAAATTTAGAATAAATAGTTATTTATTTTAGCCCATAACTGAGTTTTTTAAAACCTATCAAAGATACTGCAATTTTCTTCGAGACACCAAAGTGTCCTTAGACGTTTTAGTTTCAAATCATTAGTTTTAATTGTAAATAATGTAAAACTTTTAACAGTCATAATAAAAAACAAAAAATTGTTACAATATAGAGCTTTTACATACTATAATTTTTAAACTTAAAACTTTAATTACAACTCAAGTGTCAAACGGGTCTATCTTAAGAGAAATGTTACAAAGGTGGTCGCCTCCGACACTCAAAACATTAAGGACTCTAGTCTAAACAATTTCACAAATAAGGTTAAAGAAAAAAACATAGCTATTACAAACAATTATTGTAATTGCACTACAGATATTTATAGTCTTCCAAAACAAGGTTAGTGTATTGCTAAAAATTACAGCATAACAAAATAATTTAATAAAACAAGGCTAATAGCAAAGTTCCCAAAAAAAACTTTAAAACAAAAGGGCACTCATTTGTTTTGTGAAAAGCCCATGATTTTCTTGAGATTTGGGAACAACGATGAATAGGATTCCTTGGAATCAGCGTCTTCTTCTTGTTGTTGTGGTTGCAAATGTTGTTGAATCAATTCCTTGACAGACCTGGCAGACAAAGGATGAAAATTGATACCCCAATCCGAAACAAACCCTTCAACCAAAGCCCACTTTTCCTCATCTTCCATCTTCTTCCACTTGTTCTTAACCTCCTCAGCTTCCATGGAAAGGTAGCTGCAAAGCTCTCGGAAGAGAAGATCTCTGCTCTTCCCCATTGCCTCATCTCTCTGTACCAAAAGGGTGTTCATCTTTGCCACTTCTTTCGCCAATTTCGCTGCGAGCTCTGCGTCCGAGCATTTGATTTGGGTTTTGCTTTTTCTGCATATTAGATTTTGTTTATAATTATGGATATTATTGAGTTTTTGAGGCCGGAATGTTGGGAATTTTGCGGAGGGGGTGATTCTCAGGGCCATTTTTACGATTTTTTTTTTTTTTTTTTTTTTACCGGAAAGTCGATAAAAGCTCTATTGAATTGATGAATATCTTTCTTCAAAGGATAAAATGCCAGGAAATAATTTTTTAAACAAAGTGATACTTGTTATAAAACAAAGCAAAGTATAACATAAGACAAAAAAGAACAATAGAGAAAGACAAGAGAAAATTAGAGACAAAACAACTTTCTATACTTTTTTTTTTATGAGGGATTGAACTTACAAGCTTAGTACAACTACTATTTATAGGCCAATTCATCATACTAGAGGTAATGGTAATAGACATAACTTACATAGGTTACATATACAATTAAAGGAGACATAATGCACAATATTAAGAGGGATTCAATGGGGTGATAATGTGGTCTAAATGGTAATAAAATTGTTTGCATGTAACTCATGGAATACCAAGAGGTGGCATCTTGTTTGCATGTAACTCATGGAATACCAAGAGGTGGCATCCACACATACTTGATTCACAACACTCCCCCTTGGATGTCCACCATACAGATAATATGCCTCATTAAAAACCTTGCCAGGAAAACCCAATGGGACAAAAACCTAGGCTAAGGGAAAAAGAGTACAATATGCAGTGTCTCCCCCTCATGTCAACATCTCTTTTTCAAAGATCTCTAAGTCGACGCATACCAATTTTGTGTACCAACTTCTCAAATGTTGTTGTAGGAAGTGCCTTTGTAAACAAATCTGCCAAGTTGTCACTGGAGCGAATTTGATGTACGTCGATCTCTCCTTTCTTTTGAAGCTCGTGCGTGAAAAAGAATTTTGGTGAAATGTGCTTTGTTCTATCTCCTTTTATGTAACCCCCTTTGAGTTGAGCAATACAGGCTGCATTATCTTCATACAACACAGTTGGACTTTCTTTGTTGAATGAAAGATTACATGTTTCTCTTATATGTTGCACCAGGGATCTTAACCATACACATTCTCGACTTGCCTCGTGAATTGCCAATATCTCAGCATGGTTCGAAGATGTGGCAGTCAGGGTTTGTTTTGTTGAACGCCACGAGATAGCTGTACCACCATATGTAAACAAATAACCTGTTTGTGATCGTGCTTTATGTGGATCAGACAAATATCCTGCATCCGCATATCCAATCAATTCCGACTTGGAATCTTGTGCATAATACAGACCCATATCTGTTGTACCACGAAGATAACGAAGTATTTGTTTGACACCATTCCAATGTCTTCGAGTTGGTGAAGAACTATATCTCGCTAGTAAGCTAACAGAAAATGATATGTCGGGTCTTGTGCAATTAGCAAGATACATTAGTGCACCAATAGCACTAAGATATGGTACTTCTTGACCTAGAATTTCTTCATCATCATCTCGAGGACGAAAAGGATCCTTTTTCACATCAAGGGATCGTACAACCATGGGAGAACTCATTGGATGTGATTTATCCATATTAAAACGCTTTAATACCTTTTCAATATATGTTGACTGATGAACAAAAATCCCTTTTGATAAATGCTCGATCTGCAAGCCAAGACAGAATTTTGTTTTTCCTAAGTCCTTCATTTCAAATTCATTTTTCAAATATGTTATCGTATCTGTAAGCTCTTCATGAGTCCCTATGATATTCAAATCGTCAACATAAACTGCAACAATAGCAAATCCAGACTTATACCTTTTAATAAAAACACATGGACAAATTGGATTGTTAATGTATCCTTCTTTCAAAAGGTATTCACTGAGACGATAATACCACATACGTCCAGATTGCTTTAATCCATACAAAGATCTTTGTAACTTTATTGAATACATTTCCCGGGGTTTTGAATTGCATGTTTCAGGTATTTTTAGGCCTTTAGGGACTTTCATGTAAATGTCACTATCAAGTGACCCATACAGATAGGCCGTTACAACATCCATTAGACGCATGTGAAGTCCTTCTGAAACTGCCAGGCTAATCAAAAATCTAAATGTAATTGCATCCACCACTGGTGAATATGTCTCCTCATAATCAATACCAGGTCTTTGCGAAAAACCTTGTGCTACAAGTCGTGCTTTATATCTGACAACCTCATTTTTTTCATTACGCTTTCGCACAAATACCCACTTGTAGCCTACAGGTTTTACACCTTCAGGTGTTTGGACAACAGGCCTGAAAACTTGACGTTTTTCAAGTGAACTTAATTCTACCGGGATTGCGTCTTTCCATTTTGGCCAATCATTTCTACGCTGACATTCTTCAACAGACTTTGGTTCAAGATCCTCGTTTTCTTCTGTAATATCAAGAGCTATTGCATATGCAAATATGTTGTCGACAACAATTTCCTTTCGGTTCCATCTCTTTCCTGAAGTGACATAGCTTATTGAGATCTCTTCATTAACATCTTTTTCAAATACTTGAACCTCTTCTGGGGTTAATTTTTCAGCTATGTCAACTGTTTTTATACTAGGCTCTTCAAGAACATTAATAGCATTGGAAATGCCAACTTGCTTATTATTTAGCTCCTTTTTCTTCCTTGGATTTTTATCCTTAGAACCGATGGGTCTACCACGCTTCTGGCGTGCCTTAGATTCATTTGCTACCATATTAATATTTTTTCCGGTAGGAAGATCAATTCGAGTAGGAGCATTTTCAGCTGGTATATGTGATTTTGTTACCTTCTTGACATCGGTAAATGCATCTGGTAACTGATTTGCAACCTTTTGTAAATGGATAATCTTTTGAACTTCTAATTCACATTGATTTGTACGAGGATCAAAGTGAGATAATGATAATGCATTCCACGAAATTTCTTGTTTTTTCAGCTGTTGTTTATCTCCCCCTAATGCTGGGAAAACTGTCTCATCAAATTGACAATCGACAAACCGTGCCGTAAAGAGGTCACCTGTCAAGGGTTCGAGATATTTAATTATTGATGGGGATTCAAATCCAACATAAATTCCCAGTCTTCTTTGAGGACCCATCTTAGTACGTTGTGGTGAAGCAATTGGAACATATACTGCACAACCAAAAATTCTCAGATGGGAAATATCTGGCTCTTTACCATAAACAAGCTGTAATGGGGAGTATTTATGATATGTAGTAGGCCTTATGCGAATAAGTGCCGCAGCATGTAATATGGCATGTCCCCAAGCAGAGTTAGGCAATTTTGTTCTCATAAGTAAAGGCCTAGCAATTAATTTCAACCTTTTAATAAATGATTCTGCTAATCCATTTTGAGTGTGCACATGAGCAACAGGATGCTCAACAGTAATCCCAATTGACATGCAGTAATCATTAAAGGCTTGGGATGTAAATTCTCCTACATTATCCAAACGAATTTTCTTGATTGTATAATCTGGGAATTGTGCTCGTAATCGGATTATTTGAGCAAGAAGTCTCGCAAATGCAACATTGCGAGTAGATAATAAGCAAACATGTGACCATTGATGCATCTATTAAGACCATAAAATACTGAAATGGTCCACATGATGGAATAATAAGCCCACATATATCTCCTTGAATTCGTTCTAAAAATGTAGGAGATTCAATTGTAACTTTCATTGGGGATGGCCTTATAATTAGTTTTCCTTGAAAACAAGTAGCACATGAAAAATCTTTGGACAAAAAAATCTTTTGGTTCTTTAAAGGATGTCCATTTGAATTTTCTATAATCCTTCGCATCATTATTGAACCTGGATGACCTAAACGGTTGTGCCAAACTATAAAATTCCTTGAATCTTTGGATTCTTCGTTCATCACCACATAGGATTCAATGGATTTATAAATGTATAATACAATCCAGAAGAGTATGTTGGTAGCTTCTCTAATATTTGTTTCCTTCCCGAGACATTAGACGTAATATAAAGATATTCAACGTCTCTTTCATTTGTTGTCTCAATATGATAACCATTACGACGTATATCTTTAAAACTTAGTAGATTTCTTTTTGATCTACTAGAATACATAGCGTCGTTAATCATAAACTTTGTGCCACCAGGTAATAATATATTGGCACTACCAAAGCCCTCAATGAGATTTGCAACACCAGATATTGTACTAACATTAGCTTCAGCTGATATAAGATTGGAAAAATATTTTTTATCTTTGAGAATAGTGTGTGTTGTTCCACAGTCCACTAGGCAAAAGGCTTCATCATTAACTTTAATACTGGTGGAATGATTTTTGAAATCCATGCCTCTTCATGAAAAATAAAACAAAGAGATAAGAAAATAATATACTAAACACAATCTTTTTTTTTTTTATATAAGAAAATATATGGAGATTATAAAATCACACCTAAATTACAACCAAACTAAAATAAAAAAAAATCGAAACATACTAAAAATTATGGTCACACAAAAAAAACGGGATAGATTGGTGGGAGAACATCTTTTCAAGCCATATTGATGTTTCCCTCACTAATTAAATTCTCAAAATT
This sequence comes from Artocarpus heterophyllus, assembly GCA_025403435.1. Taxonomy (NCBI): domain Eukaryota; kingdom Viridiplantae; phylum Streptophyta; class Magnoliopsida; order Rosales; family Moraceae; genus Artocarpus; species Artocarpus heterophyllus. The sequence continues at coordinate 19,411,677 of CM046335.1, forward strand.
TCCTTCATGATTCTCCAAGAAATCTGCAACATCCAAGTGTGTAAAATTTGTGGGATCATGGCGTTCAGTAAAGTTTGTCTCAACAAAGTTTGCCTCTGCACTTTTTTCTTTCTCCTTTAAGGAAGCTTGGTAAAGATCAACAAAATGTTTAGACGTGCGACATGTACGTCTCCAATATCCTTTCATGCCACATCTATGGCAAGTATCTTCAGTGTTCTTTGGGGCTTTATAATGAAAACCCTTTTCTTCTTGTTTCTCCTCATTCTTCTCCCATTTTTGATGGTGAGATGCAACTTTCTTGAAATTTGAGGAGTTTTGGTTATAGTAACCACGACCACGACCACGTTCATGACCACGACCTCGACCGCGACCGCGACCGCGACCATGTCCACGTCCACGTCCACGTCCACGTCCACCATTCCGACCATGCCCAGGATCTTCAACATATGCCGCATTCGCTTCAGGGAATGGCATTGATCCAGTTGGGCGAGATTGATGATTTTTCATCAACAATTCATTATTTTGTTCGGCAACAAGAAGACATGATATTAATTCAGAATATTTCTTAAAGCCTCGCTCTCGATATTGCTGTTGCAAAAGCACATTAGAGGCATGAAAAGTAGAGTATGTTTTTTCTAACATGTCTTCATCAGTAACACTTTCTCCGCATAATTTTAATTGAGAAGTAATTTTAAACATTGCTGAATTATACTCGCTCACAGTTTTAAAATCTTGCAGTCGTAGGTGCATCCAATTATAGCGAGCTTTAGGAAGAATTACAGTCTTTTGGTGGTCATACCTTTCCTTTAAATTATTCCAAAGGACATATGGATCTTTTACCGTCAAATATTCAATTTTCAATCCTTCATGGAGATGATGACGAAGGAATATCATTGCCTTTGCGCGATCCTGTGAGGATGCGTCATTCCCTTCTTTTATTGTATTACCAAGATTCATAGCATCAAGGTGGATCTCAGCATCAAGAGTCCATGCCAAATAATTATTGCCAGAAATATCAAGAGCAACGAACTCTAGCTTTGTAAGATTCGACATTGTGCGAACTAGTATATGATAAAATAAAGTCAATAAGAATTACAATAATATATTCTTAATTAATTAACAAAAAGGACAAAAATTTACAATATGAGAATACCAAATATCATGCATGTGCATAGAAAATAAAAAAAAATATTGTAATAAAATTTTCATTGAAAATCATGTCATTAAAACTAATTGAAAAAAAAATAGCATATTAATGATAAAAGAAAACTTATACAATAAATTCATTTTTTTTAATTATATAGTTATTGATGATAAAAGAAATAATTTGTTAATGTAATAAAACGGAATTAATAATATAACAATTAATTATAACAAAGATGGATTATACAACTACTAACCTAAAAGCAAATATAATACATCAAATAGTTAACACTACACACATGTATAACATATCAACAACGTGATGGATGGTGAAATTGCTAGAATTAATTTTACATGAGAAAAAAAAAATTTAATGAAATGATCAAAAGCCAACAGAAATACCAATCTCAAAGAAGGAGTGTGCAATTGATATAAAACTGTATTCAATAATAGATAAAGTAGACATGTCCTTAGAATTATAAGGGAGAATGACTATACTACATAAACATTAGTGAAGATATAAGGACAATATACCTTTCAAAAGGAGAAGTGATTGAACCAAAGAGCAATCAACACTTGTAAAAGCTCACAGACAAGAGACTCGTGCTGATAACGTGTTATAAAACAAAGCAAAGTATAACATAAGACAAAAAAGAACAATAGAGAAAGACAAGAGAAAATTAGAGACAAAACAACTTTCTATACTTTTTTTTTGTGAGGGATTGAACTTACAAGCTTAGTACAACTACTATTTATAGGCCAATTCATCATACTAGAGGTAATGGTAATAGACATAACTTACATAGGTTTCATATACAATTAAAGGAGACATAATGCACAATATTAAGAGGGATTTAATGGGGTGATAATGTGGTCTAAATGGTAATAAAATTGTTTGCATGTAACTCATGGAATACCAAGAGGTGGCATCCACACATACTTGATTCACAACAATACTCTTATATACTATAATTTTTTATTTTCAGTTATAAATTTTAACTGATTTTTCACACGACTAAAATATAAACCATTCATATTTTTTGAGAAACAACGTGCTATTTTTTCAACCTCAACGATTGAACGACAAATTATTAAGCAAACAAAACGACAATACGACAGTCCATTTTCTTTTCCCTTTTTTTTTTAATTTACATAAAACTAATAATACGCATTACTCGGGCATATTTAGCCGGTGAATATTTTAATTTTTCGCAAAATAAAACAAAATTCATGCCACCATATTTACCATATTGAAATTATAGTAATACCACTTTCAAAACTTATAGGATTTATGGAAGAAGATTTTCAACTTGTGAGTTTCAACTCTTTACATGTAAAACAAAAGTATGTTACAGTATAAAATTTTGATATACTATAGTATTAGATTTCAAATAATGAGTGTTAACTCTTCTGTTAAATACCTTATTATTGAAATAACAAATATGTTTTAAAAATATTTATATTAAATAACAGTAAATAAAAAATTTAATCAAATTTTTTTTACTTATTTATTTATTATGAGAAAAAAATTTTACCGATAAATTTTTTAATATTACTTATTATAAATATTTTTTAAAAAATTGCTATTTACTTTTTGAGAAGTCTCAGAGAACTGCTACTTCTCTCATTATCCATCGAAAGAATAGCCACGTTTACGTCTTATATAAAAATATATGTACATAAACAATAGGCCTTCTTTATGGTACTCTACGGGTATAGAAACTTCACCGAGTGTAAGCACCTGGATTAAAGTTTGTTTATTGTGTCAGAAAAGTTTATGCTACAACTGTGTTGTGTCAAGTAAGTTTGGGGGAGAGAAACCGGTTGTTGTGGGTAAAGAAGTACCATATACTGTACCTTTATGTGAATTGTTGGTATTCAAGGGGCTAGATTGTCAATCAATATATTTAAAGGGGTAAGCACCAATTGAAAAATCAAGTAAACCGGCTAGTAACCATTTGTTTGTTTGTTTGTTTTTTTTTTTTTTTTTTTTTTTTTTTTCGGTTGGTGCAGGTCGATTTTCATGGGAAAGAGAGGGTGTGAATGTCGGCGTGAAAAGAGAGGAAGAGCAACGATGGTGAGCCACCACGGTGTGGGACAGAAGTTGGAGGCAGCGGTGGCCAACCTAATTTTTTGAATTGCAAAGAAACTCTTGAGAAGAAAAAGAAAAAGGAAGAAGATCATTAACTAGGTTTTATTATTTATTTTTTGAGTTAAATTCATCAAAAGTCTTTGAATTTTTTTCTCCTTCTAAAATTAGTCCATGTACTTAATAGGGTTTTAACTTAATTCTTGAATTTTTTTCTTATCTCAAATTCAATCCCTCAATTAAATTTTAGATAGAAAAGTTAGGATTATTTGCATAAATCCCCATAACCTATACACCATATTTTACTTTACCCCCGATCTTTTAAAATCGCCTGAAACACTCCCGAGCTAAAAAAAACCGGTTACTTTGCCCTTTTTGTTCAAGTCCATCTATATTAATTAAATATTAAAAAATTATATATATTTTTTGAAAGTTTAAAAAATTATATTAGAATTATAATTAAATACATACAAAAATAATTATTTATTAAAAAATTATTTAAATTATTTTCTAATTTTTTACTCTCTTTCTTCCTCATCTTTCACTCTCTTTCTTATTTTCTCTCTCTATAGTATACATATTTCATGGTCTTCATCAAAGAATTTAAGTCACTTGATAGACTTTTCAACAATGCTAGCAAGCCCATCTTTAAACCAAAATATCAATGCCATTTAACTTCAAGATGGAAGAATTTAAGAAACTTAGCAACTCGTTTTTTTGTCAACAGCTCATTGACAATAGGAATCACATATAACTTAAACCAAAAAACTGGAAACACAAATTCACACCAAATAAAAACCACCTCCATGATTTATTAACAAAATAGAATAGAACTTAAATAAAGAAATTGAAACCCCCCATTCGCCCAGTAGCACACCCTTATCACTCCCACTACACTGCCATCAACCCACCCTCAATTACAACCCACCCTCAATTACAACCCCCCCACCAAACCAATATAGTTGCCCCACCCTGTCACATTCCCCCAGCTCACACAGTCGCTATGCGCCACCTTGTCACTAGCCAAATTGAGAGAGAGAGAGAGAATAGAGATAGAGAAAGAAGATAAAAGAGAATAATGAGAGAGATTGTAAGAAAAGAGGAAGAGGAAAATAGGAAAAAATATAATTATAATTTAAATAAAATAATTATTTTTATATGTAATCATAATTTTAATATATTTTCTAATATTTTAATTACATGTCACATCATCAATTTCATTATCAATGTAGACAGAATTGGACATATGAGGCAAAGTGATTGGTTTTTTTTATGATTTGGCGCAGGAAAGGGGGGGTGTGTGTTTTAAGCGATTTTAAAAAATTGGGAGACAAAGTGAAATAGATGTTAGACATGTATGCCCTAAGGAGTAAAAATGTAATACGTTTTTGGAGATATTTTTATCAATAAAGAATTTATTCATTTATATATACCAAATATTGTCCTCTTTACGTTCATATTTGTTGAATGTATGACAAGCAAACAGTAGTCTGAGATTGTCAGTCTAAACCTTAAGAATTGGGCATATGATGGACTGATTATGCGGAAGACACGATTCTTAAGGTGACGGTCTAAAACATATGATCCGCAATCAAGGGAATAAAGTTAGGCGCTTTATTCATGTAAAGATTGTTATGTTGTCTATATCCCTTATGGGAGATGGTTTGTCTTGACCATCGGAGTTGGACTCCGTGAATAGAAACATTGGCATGTTGTCATAGGTGACGATGTGTTGGATCGGGACATAAAGTGAATTGATTTGGATTAATAATTCTGTCTTGGCAAATCGATTCACTTTAGATAGTCATTTGTATTGTATCTTAATCCTGAGATGAATAGTGGGCCCGTTGTCTCGACTTGTGTCTTTTGATGTGCCAAAGGGTGACACCCACATCTCAATAGTGGTATGCATGCCGGTACGTTGGAGGCATGACTCTTGATAGCGTAGACTTGTTATTCATAGATATGGAATCCATAGCTCATCTTTAGGAGTAATGATAACCTCTTATATGCGTTATCCTGTAATTAGAAAACTAGAGCGCTCAACCATTTGGATACATAGGTGTAACCGAATGGTATACTATCTTTGGATGGTAAGTTTCCTAATGGTGAGACAATGGAACGTAAGATAAAAATAATCAGGAAGGTAAGACAAAACTTGTCTTTAAGCCAGTTATGGATGATCATATGGGGATACGATACACTATGATATGTCATAGAGACTTAGCTACACGAGCTTCGTAATTCTATAAAGTTTGAGAGTGTAGCTCAAAGCTTTTAGTGGAGTAGCATTGGAGTTGATAATTGTGAAATGTATATCTGGGATATTGGGTTTCATAATTATCATGAGCTTGAACTTTATAGGTCCATTTTGGTCCCCTTTGCTAGCTCACAAAGTCCTGTAACGATACGGCGTGCTTTTCCAATAATTGGTGACTTATGTTGGATTTATCAGATTGGTTTAAAATTTGTAAGAATCAAATAATTCATGTCTGTTTATCGGTTGAATTAATTTTGTAAGAAATTAGTTCAAGACAAACTTGTTGAATTATTGCGATCAGATAATTCTTGTCTGTTTATCGGTTGTTTTAATTTTGGACAAATTAGATCAAGATAAACTTGTAGAATTATTGTGAATTGATTTATTTTCTTAGAGATTATCTTGATAAAGTTTGTTTTGATCAGATAACTTTTCTATTGGGTTATTTGAATCAAAACTGAGACTTTATCCTTTAGAATCTCGAGTGAAAAATAAAAGATTCGCGGAGAATTTTTCTGCGGAGTTCGGCCTGCCAGATGACCTGTTCGGCCTGCCGATCAGCGAGAGATAAGATTACGTATTTTCACGCGGATCTTATTAGATATTGATCCAAACTTGATTCTGTTTCGAGTTTTTGAGACCTAATCTGATACGGACTAACCCCAGGACCAATAGCTATATAAAGGGAGTGAGTCTCATGATTTACCCAAATCAATTTGAGAGATTAAGAGTGATACTCTTCTAGTGAGCATCTGAAAACTCCCTGAGAGCTTTTGTTCACAAGTCACGAACACTAGCTTTGGGTTCTCTCTATTGGTTGGAAGGAGAGTCACCGGTGGAAGAGCTCTACGTGTGAGCCCACACTCACTCCGGTTGTGGATAGAAAATAGCAAAGAAGACCAGTTGGTTGAGGTTCTTCTGGAACGTTACTTCTCTACACAGGTTGCGGAGGTTCTTCGACACACTAAGGTTAGTAAGATCTGTCTAATTTATACTTATAACATGTCAAACTTGTGTTTTGGAAATTACTTTGATGAATTTTTTTTTAAAATTTCGCTGCGCACTTTGTTTCCAACAATTGGTATCAGAGCCATGGTTTTTAAATAAATTTGCAAGTTTGTGATCATGTTATATGCATAAATTTTCTGATCTTAATCTTTCCTATGCTTGAATATAATTTTATAGAGAGATGGCACTCTAGGTTTCTATATAATATATATGTTGTCATGGATTATATGGTGAATGTTTATTAATTAATTATGGTAGATTAAATCATTGTTTAATTATTAATTAATTAATTAATTCATACCCGTTATGGTTCCTTAAGAGGTTAGAATGTGTATCTAGGTTTTTCATGTAATTAGATGGCGGACTATCATCTCCGTCTAGGAATTATTATTTATTTTAAATTTGTAAAATTTTGTAATTAAATAATTATTCGGAGAAGACGGATCTAGAAGATTGATGATGGCGCCTCTAGGTATTTCCTGAGTCTCTAATTTTATGTTTTTGAATTGTTGAAAATAAAATTGATAAATTGCATTAAAATTGTATTTTCTGGAAACAAGGATTACTGCTCGGTCGGCATGCTAGACGTCACAATTCGGCAGGCCGATGGTCACAGATCGGCAAGCCGGACGTGTGGTCCGGCAGGCCGACAGTGGGGCAAAAATTTGGGTGCTCTGCCGGCACGCTGAACTTTCAGTTCGGCAGGCCGAACCTTCATGGATCGGCGGGCCGATGTATAAGATCGACAGGCTGATGAAACATGACCGGTAGGCCGATCACCCAGATCGGCCTGTCGACCGAGAGCTGCCAAGTATCCAAAAAAGGTGCAATTTTTCCGATGTAGTTTTAATTTTATTTTTGAGACGATTTTGAGAAACATTAAATTTGGATATGACCGAAAATATGAAGTATTCGATTCATACAGGATTGAAGACTTGAAGATGGATATTACATGAAGAAGGATACAACTTGAGGATTCAAGGATGAAGAATCGATAAATGTCTCGATTATTCTCTTGTAATCTTAATTTACTATTCTCTAGGGTGGAACCATAATATTACGGTTATTATTATTTTGCTTGTAGCTTTGCTTGATTGCTTTACTTGTCTGCATTATAATATGATTTACCATGTATATTGATAACATGTCATATAGGATAGGGAATGCCGCTCATATTAAAATTGTTCATGCATAATTTTAAAATAAAACCTTGACTTCAAAAGATTGAGTGGGAGAAGGTTTTCGAAGAGAGGACCTAAGGCCTCCATCGTTGGTCCATAGGAAGAACATGGTGGTCTCGACCCCTAGGAAGAGATTTTAATCATGTAACAGATTGGATCTCTGAAAGGATAAGGTATTTTAGTATGATTTATGGTTGCACACCCCTAGGTGGTGATTATAAATCATGGATAAAATATTGAAATGGTGGCTATACACTCACGTTAATTTTATTATTAACCTCCCCTAGGAGCTCTGTTAATAAAATTAATGGCCAAAGAAACGATTATTAGTATATGCTGGATCTTACGGGTCCTGGATGTCATATATTAATCTGGAGGGGATCTGTGTTCCTGATTGAATTTGGCATGACTCCCCTAGGAGCTTGTTGAATTCTGAGTTGGGAATTATCGTTGTAAGGTTGTGATATTTTCAAGGTTTTGACACATAAACACATTTGTATCATTTTACATGATTGTGTTATCTTACTAAACTATTATTATATGTTTGCTTATATTTGGTATATGATTCTTTATTGTAGATTGAAAATGTCTAAAAACGCTTTATCATCTATACTTGACAAAAACCAATTAACCGGTGAGAATTATAACAATTGAAAACGAAACCTGGACATCGTCCTATCCTTTGAGAAACTAAAATATTTACTGACAACCCCTTGTCCTCCCGAGCCTACAGGAAACTCAAGTAATGAGCAATTCCATGCGTATGATCGCTAGAAAGATGCTAATGATCAGGCCCGCTGCTATGTAGTGGCCAGCATGAACAACATGCTGTAGGCTCAACATCAAGATTATGAGACTGCGAAGCAGATCTTGGATAATCTTGAGGATATGTTTGGAGGCCAGGCCATAACAAAGCGGCAAGGGGCGCTTCGAAAACTCTTAAACTGTAGACAGAGACTGGGGACATCTGTAAAGGAGCACATGATGTTGGTCATGGGTTACCTCGCTGAGGCTCAAACCAATGGAGCTGACATCGATGCTGAAACTCAGATGACTATGGTCTTTGAGACTCTATCTAAGGAATTTATTCTGTTTAGAGCTACTTTTAATTTAAGTAATAGACGGGATATGACCTTGACAGAACTGATGAAACAGTTACAGGAGTTCGAACTGCTGATCAGGGAGTCTCCTGCTGGTGGTGAGGCCAACATGGTAGCTGCTTCTGGCTCCAATCCAAAACTCTGGGAATGGAAAGAAACAATAGGCCAAGAACGGGAAGTCTTCTATTCCTGTTACTACCAAGAGCAAGAAGAAGAAGAAGAAGAACCCAAAGAAGCTTAAGTGCTTCTTCTGTGGTAAGGTCAAGCATATAAAGAAGCATTGCAAGGACTTCTTTTCCAAGGAAGGTAGGTGTGACCTTCTATATTTAGAAACTTGTTTGGTTGAGGAATCCAGTGACATTTGGGTCATAGATTCTTATGCAACTAATCATGTTTGTGTTTCTCTACAGGGATTCAAAGAAACGAGAAGTCTACTATGTGAAGACTTAACGCTTCGGATGGGCGATGGATCCTTGTTCTTAGTGGAAGCAGTGGGAGATGTCCATCTTTATTTTGATAATTATAGAAATTTAATTTTGCGAGATTGTTTTTATGTTTCTAAATTTAAAAGGAATTTAATTTCTATCTTTTTTATTTAAAGACTCCTACGTGGTATCTTTTAATGAAAAAGTGGTGATTCGTAAAAACAAATCTTTTATCTGTTCTGGATGGATGCAAGATAATCTATATTTTATCAAACCTACGATGGACTTATTGCTTAATGCTGAGATAAATGATAATGACTCAAAAAAACTTAAAACTTCTTACTCTAATAAGACTTATCTTTGGCATTTGCACCTTGGCCATATTAACCTGAATAGGATTCAAAGGTTGGTAAGGGATGGACCTTTAAGTCACTTAAAGGTGGAATCTATACCTCAATGTGAATCTTGTTTAGAGGGTAAAATGACTGAAAGACCATACGGGTCTAAGGGCAATAGGGCCGAAGGGGTTCTAGAACTTGTGCATAGTGATGTTTGCGGACCGATGAACATCCGGGCATGAGGAGGGTATGAGTACTTCGTCACTTTTATTGACGATTACTCAAGATATGGGTATGTGTACCTGATGCACCACAAAAGCGAAACTTATGATAAGTTCAGGGAGTTTCGGGCTAAAGTGGAAAAACAATTGGGTAGACCCATAAAGGCACTTTGATCTGATCGAGGTGGTGAATACCTTTCGATGAGTTCTTGGGACACTTATTAGAGAATGGGATTTTATCACATTTGACTGCACCGGGCACTTCGCAGCAGAATGGCGTAGTAGAGAGAAGGAATAGGACTTTGTTGGACATGATTAGGTCCATGATGAGTTATTCATCATTGCCTTTATCCTTTTGGGGATATGCACTACAAACTGCATGTTATCTTTTGAACAATGTGCCTTCAAAATCGGTCCCTAAAACTCCTCACAAGTTGTGGACAAGACGGAAGACATCCTTAAACCATATTCGCATATGGGGATGTCCAGCTCATGTCCTGTTTAAGGATCCGAATAAGTTGGAAGCACGTTCGGAAGTTTGCATGTTTGTAGGATATCCAAAAGGGACTAAAGGGGGTTATTTTTATAACCCAAAGGAAAATAAAGTCGTGGTTTCAACTAATGCAACTTTCCTTGAGGAGAGTTACATGGACGACTTTAAACCTCGAAGCAAAGTGGTGCTTGAGGAGTTAAGGGGTGATCCGTTCACTCCAGAGGTTTCAAACGAAACCATTCCGATCGGTGTAGAAAAACCAAACAAACCTGAACAACAACCTCAAGGGCTTCGGCGTAGTGGGAGGATCGGGCGTCAACCTGAGAGGTATATGTTCAATGGGGAGGTCTTCTTGGCTGAACCAGATGAACATGACAGGGATCCTTATACTTACGCAGAAGCTATGGAGGATGTTGATTCAAGACTCTAGACAGAGGCCATGAACATAGAGATGAAGTCTATGGAGACTAATCGAGTCTAGGAGCTTGTGGATCTTCCCAAAGGGGTAAAACCCATAGGGTGTAAGTGGATCTACAAGAGGAAAAGAGGAGTAGATGGAAAGATCGAAACCTTTAAGGCTAGATTGGTAGCTAAGGGTTATACACAAAAGGAAGGAATCGACTATGAGGAAACCTTTTCGCCTGTAGCCATGCTTAAGTCCATCCAGATTCTCTTGTCCATAGCTGTCGCTCTCGACTACAAGATTTGGCAGATGGATGTCAAGATGGCTTTTTTGAATGGCTATCTTGATGAGTCCATTTATATGGAACAACCAGACGGGTTCAAGGTCGCGGGTCAAGAGGGTAAGGTTTGTAAGCTGCTAAAGTCTATTTATGGACTTAAGCAGGCTTCTCGTTCTTGGAACATAAGTTTTGATTAAGTGATCAAGACTTATGGGTTCTCACAAAACGTGGAAGAACCATGTGTTTACAAACACATTAAGGATGAGAAGGTGGTTTTTCTACTGCTCTATGTAGATGACATTCTGCTAATTGGCAATGACGTTGGGGCATTGTCATCGGTCAAATTATGATTGACCAAGCAGTTTGACATGAAGGACTTAGGTGAGGGTAATTTTGTTCTCGATATCCAGATTTTTCGGGATAGGAAGAACAAAATGATAACTTTGTCTCAGGCCGGCTACATAGATAAAATTCTCAGGAGGTTTACAATGCAGGATTCTAAGAAAGGTGGGCAACCATCTAGGTCGAGAATTACTCTTTCTAAGAAAGACTCTCCAAAGTCTTATGAAGAAAGAGAATACATGAAGAAGGTGCCTTATGCTTCGGCAGTGGGTAGTCTCATGTATGCTATGCTTTGCACACGACCGGATATTAGCTATGCGGTCGGGATTGTAAGTCAATTTCAGGTGGATCTAGGACCGAACCATTGGGTTGCGGTAAAGCATATTTTCAAGTACCTGAGAAGGACTTGAGGGTATATGCTTGTGTATTCGGGTGAGGATTTAACTCCTCTAGGATACACTGATTCAGATTTTCAATCCTGTCTGGATTCTAGGAAATCGACTTCGGGGTTTGTGTTTACTCTAGGTGGCGGTGCCATCAGTTGGAGAAGTGCGAAGCAAGATTGTACTTTAGATTCAACGATGGAGGCCGAGTATGTGACGGCTAGTGATGCTTCGAAAGAAGCAGTGTGGCTCTGCAAGTTCCTTAGGGATCTTGAGGTAGTTCCTGGTATGGATAAAGCGGTATCACTGCACTGTGATAACAGTGCGGCGGTAGCTAATGCTAAGGAACCAAGATTTCACAAGAAGAGTAAGCATATTGATCGGAAGTATCATGTGATAAAGGACTTCGTTGAGGGCGGGCATGTCATAGTGCGCAAGATCACATCAGAGGACAATTTAGCTAATCCATTTATGAAGACACTTGCTGGGAGAGTCTTCGAGAGGCATGTGGAAGCTATGGGGATGTGAAATTTGCTGTATTTACTCACTTAGTGCAAGTGGGAGATTGTTAGACATGTATGCCCTAAGGAGTAAAAATGTAATACGTTTTTGGAGACATTTTTATCAATAAAGAATTTATTCATTTATATATACCAAATCTTGTCCTCTTTACGTTCATATTTGTTGAATGTATGATAAGCAAACAGTAGTCTGAGACTGTCAGTCTAAACCTTAAGAATTGGGCATATGATGGACTGATTATACGGAAGACACGATTCTTAAGGTGACGGTCTAAAACATATGATCCGTAATCGAGAGAATAAAGTTGGGCACTTTATTCATGTAAAGATTGTTATGTTGTCTATATCCCTTTTGGGAGATGGTTTGTCTTGACCATCGGAGTTGGACTCCGTGAATAGAAACATTGGCACGTTGTCATAGGTGACGATGTGGTGGATCGGGACATAAAGTGAATAGATTTGGATTAATAATTCTGTCTTGGCAAATCGATTCACTTTAGACAGTCACTTGTATTGCATCTTAATCCTGAGATGAATAGTGAGCCCGTTGTCTCGACTTGTGTCTTTTGATGTGCCAAAGGGTGACACCCACATCTCAATAGTGGTATGCATGGCAGTACGTTGGAGGTATGACTCTTGATAGCGTAGACTTGTTATTCATAGATATGGAATCCATAGCTCCTCTTTAGGAGTAATGATATCCTCTTATATGTGTTGTCCTGTAATTGAAAAACTGGAGCGCTCAACCATTTGGATACATAGGTGTAACCGAATGGTATACTATCTTTAAATGGTAAGTTTTCTGATAGTGAGATAATGAAATGTAAGATAAAATAATCGAGAAGGTAAGACAGAACTTGTTCTTAAGCCTATTATGGATGATCATATGGGGATACGATACACTATGATATGTCATGGAGACTTAGCTACACGAGCTTCGTAATTCTATAAAGTTCGAGAGTGCAGCTCCAAGCTTTTAGTGGAGTAGCGTTGGAGTTGATACTTGTGAAATGTATATCTGGGATATTGAGTTTCATAATTATCATGAGCTTGAACTTTATAGGTCCATTTTGGTCCCCTTTGCTAGCTTACAAAGTCCTGTAATGATACGGTATGCTTTTCCAATAATTGGTGACTTATGTCAGATTTATTAGATTGGTTTAAAATTTGTAAGAATCAAATAATTCATGTCTATTTATCGGTTGAATTAATTTTGTAAGAAATTAGTTCAAGATAAACTTGTTGAATTATTGCAATAAGATAATTCTTGTCTATTTATCGGTTGTTTTAATTTTGGACAAATTAGATCAAGATAAACTTGTAGAATTATTGTGAGTTGATTTATTTTCTTAGAGATTATCTTGATAAAGTTTGTTTTGATTAGATAACTTTTCTATTGGGTTATTTGAATCAAAACTGAGACTTTATCCTTTAGAATCTCGGGTGAAAAATAAAAGATTCGTGGAGATTTTTTCTCTAGAGTTTGGCCTGTCGGATGACATGTTCAGCCTACCGATAGGGCCTGTTCGGCCTGCCGATCAACGAGAGATAAGATTACGCATTTTCACGCGGATCTTATCAGATATTGATCTGAACTTGATTCTGTTTTGAGTTTTTGAGCCTAATCTGATATGGACTGACCCCAGGACCAATAGCTATATAAAGGGAGTGAGTCTCATGATTTACTCAGATCAATTTGAGAGATTAAGAGTGATACTCTTCTAGTGAGCATCTGAAAACTCCCTGAGAGCTTTTGTTCACAAATCACGAACACTTCTCTATTGGTTGGAAGGAGAGTCACCGGTGGAAGAGCTGTACGTGTGAGCCCACACTCACTCCGGTTGTTGATAGAGAATAGCAAATGAGACCAGTTGGTTGAGGCTCTTCTAGAACGTTACTTCTCTACACAGGTTGCGGAGGTTCTTTGGCACACTAAGGTTAGTAAGATCTGTCTAATTTATACATATAACATGTCAAACTTGTGTTTTAGAAATTACTCTGATGAAATTTTTTTTAAAATTCCGGTGCGCACTTTGTTTCCAACAATAGAGTGCATAGATCAGAGGGATTTATGAAAATAGTTAACACTTTTGAGTACATGGACCAATTTTAGAAAGAGAAAAAAGTTTAGAAATCTTTGAGGAATTTAACTCTTATTTTTTGTTTTTTCATTAACAAAATAATTATTTAAATAACTTAATATGTAATAGAAAGAGGGTGTTTGGAAGGGTGGTAAGAACCGTTGGTTAAAACTGTTTTTATTGTAGCATGTGAGTGCTTTACACTGTACCTATTTTTTTTATTGTTATTATAGCACGTGAGAGCTTTACATTATTTATAACTGAGAAAGTGATGTAGACCACTAACTATCAAACGACCTATAAGTCAATGAAAACAGTGTCATATTATATTCATATAAAAAAGAAATAAAAGCAAATGGATGGGCTTGGCTATAGGACCATATTGATTATTGGCAGCCATTGATGTTAGGTTTTCCATCACCAAAGTAGTGAACCAGCAGCGACTGAGGAAGAAAATGGAGAAAAGAAGAAGAAGAAGAAAGAGGGAGAACAAGAAAGAGCAACCCAGAGAAGAAGAAGAACATCCCTTGTTAGTCGGTTTCGTCTATTTTACCTGAGCATAGTCAAAATGACCTAGCGTTTGTCCCACATCCTCCTCCTTTCATTTACTTTGAAACATGAAAAATTGTATATTGAGTACCGGATAGAGCCATCTGACATAGATTAATATAATTTATTGGGTTGCCCTCAATGTCACTCAATGGTTTGGATCGATCTTAACGATTACAAGATGAGTGAAGCTTTATATTCATTTGCTACTTAGGTTTAAAATTGCTTAAGGCAGTTCAAACCATAAAGGCAGTTCAAACTGACGTTTAGTGATTTAATAACTAATGGTAGTTTAAATCATGCAGGCGGTTTTAAAATGGTCAAAACTCCTAAAATCTGAACTTTGTCCCCTAAGTTCACACAATTTGAACTATTTTCTATAGTAAAAACCATTCTCATTCTTTTTTTTTTCATAAACTATAGTTTTTCAAGTACAAGTTCTCGTTTTAAACTTAATATGATGTTTTATTCTCATTTTTAACCTTTACATTCTAAATGTCAATTCAAAACCGACAATTAAATTATACAATTTAGAACTCATAGTTCAAATTATAAAGTTCTAAACCATACTGTTCTAAACCCTCTCACCAAATGAACCATTAATTTTTCAAATTATAACCAATTTGTACTATCGAACCGTGTGTGTATATATATCTTTATATATAATAAACTACTTCTTCTTTGGTAGTCCAAAACCTACATTTTAGTGCTTCTTTTTTTTTCTTATTTTTTTACTCTTTTTTTTTCATTTTGTTTGTCAATTAGTCTCCTACAAGAATCGTTCTTTTGTTTTAACTTCACCACTTTAGTGCTTTACCTTTTTTTCTTTTGTTTTTTTAAATCCATTTGTTTTTCATTTTCTTTTTCTTCTATCTTAACTTTTTGGTTTTTTTTCTTTTTTGAGGATTTATTTTTTCACCTTTTCTACTATTTCAACATTTTATTGTAGTTTCTATGCACAATTTTTTTTTCTTTAGACTTTATTTGATCATCTTGGTCTCTTACATTCAGTGCTTTAATTTTTTTCTTTTTTACTTTTGCATTATTTCACCACCCCCCCGCCCCCCCCCCCCCCCCCCCCCCCCCCCTTTTTTTTTCCTCTTTCATTCTTTTTAGTGTTGTATTTCTTTTTTTTTTATTCCATTTATTTACTGTAATCTTACCCCAAATGTTAATGTATGTTTTCCCTTTTGATTCCTCTTTCATTTCCTTCTATTTCAATTTTATAAGTCTCTCATACTCCAATATCAATTTTCTCTGCCAAATAATCTTTTTGCTTCTGATCTATTTTAGCTTACATTGTGATTAAAAAGAAATTACTACAACAATGACACATGAGGGTTTTAAAAAGATAAAAGTATCAAAGTAGTTTAAACAAAAAAACTTTCAAAATAGATATTTAAAATAAAAACAAATTGTATCACCAGTCTATTTTTTTTAACTCTTTTTGAAAAAATTGGTAGATCTATTTGTTTTTTTACTACTATACTCCTGGAAAAATCCTACCATTTATATCAGTGCATATTTTATCTGAAAATAATAAAACAGTATGTTTCATAAATATATAAATAATTAGATCTAAAAAGAAAATGTCGCAGCTCAAAATCAATAAATGCTCCTCTTTAATTATTTGTACCACTGTCCTTTTTGATTCTCCAATTAACTTTTTTCTTATTCTTTTATTCATGATCTACATCGTGAAAATTACAACTTAATATATACATTTTTGTGCTAATACACACACATACATTTACAAAGAGCTCCGATATTTTTTTTCTTGAAAAAGACAAGTTTTGTCCTTTTTTCTCTTCTTTGAAAAATAAAATAAAACTGTATAACAAAAAAATTTCACTTATTCATTCCACCTCCAAAAGAGTTGTATATCTCACTTCCAAAAAAAAAAAGTCTTGCACGTAGGTGTAGATGGTGGATCTACAATCAAATGTTAAAATTCTAGATTGGTTGTTTAAGGAACTTGGGCTCTCAAATCCACCGTTAAATGGACCTGTTAGCTTGAGTTAATGTACTAGATTGGAGTGAAATAAATAAAATAATTTTGAAACAAAAATAACACACAAGATTTATAGTGGTTCACTCTGTTAACGATTTTGGGTATGGATTACAAGAGATGAGAAAGCAAATGGGTAGAGTTTTTGTATCTAACTTCTATATGTCGTACAATGAAACAACCATCCCTTTATATAGAGGATAAGGAAGAATCATGGCTCCCAACCATCTAGCGGAGTGGGACAATGCACTATAAATAACTGCAATAGTGGGACACGCGTTGATTGGTGATAAGCTGAGAGAATCATGCCTCCCCGACGTTTGGTCCATGACTATGTTGGAAAAATAGTACATAGCAGAATTTTTTAAAAATTTTATATCAGAGGATTTTTCAAAAGACAAGTTTGACATGCTATATGTATAAATTAACCAGATCTTACTAACCTTTGAATGTCGAAGAACTTCTGCAATTCGTGAAGAGAAGTAACGTTCTAGAAGAGCCTCAACCAACTAGTCTTCTTTGCTATTCTCTATCCACAATCGAAGTGAGTGTGGGCTCACACATACAGCTCTTTCTCTAGGTGACTCTCCTTCCAACCAATTGAGAGAACCCAAAGCAAGTATTTGTGATTTGTGAACAAGAGCTCTCAGGGAGTTTCCAGATTCTCATCAATAGAGTATCACTCTTAATCTCTCAATTGATCTTAATAACTTATGTGACTTACTCCCTATTTATAGAGGTTGGGTCTAAGGTTAGTCCTTATCAGATTAGGTCTCAAAATTTGAATCAGAATCAAATTCGGATCAATATCTGATACAATCGGCATAAAAACGTGTGATCTTATCTTTCGTTCATTGGTAGGCCGATCATGATGATAGACAGGCTGAACAGGCCCCCATCAGCATGCCGAACTTGAGGATCGGCCTGCCAAACTACCGATTAATATCTCAGCAAATCTTTTATTTTTCACCCGAGATTCTATAGGATAAAGTCTTAGTTTTAATTCAAATAACCCAATAGAAAAGTTATCTGATTAAAACAACTTTATCTAGATAATCTCTAGGAAAATAAATGAATTCCTAATAATTCTACAAGTTTATCTTGATTTAATTTATTCAAAATTAAATCAACCGATAAACAGACAAGAATTATCCGATCCCAATAATTCAACAAGTTTATCTTGAATTAATTTTATCATAAAATTAATTCAACCGATAAACAGACATGAATTATTTGATTCTTCAGAATTTCAACCAATCTAATAAATCTGACATAAGTCACCAATTATTGGAAAAGCACGCCGTATCGTTACAGGATGTTGTGAGCTAGCAAAGGGGACCAAATTGACCTATATAGTTCAAGCTCCCGATATTTATGAAACCTAATATCCCAGATATATATTTTATAATTATCAACTCTAACGCTACTCCACTAAAAGCTTGGAGCTACACTCTCAAACTACATAGAATTATGAAGCTCGTATAGATAAGTTTCCATGACATATCATAGTGTATTGTATCCCCATATGATTATCCATAATCGGCTTAAGGACAAGTTCTGTCTTACCTTTCCAATTATTTTTATCTTGCGTTCCATTATCTCACCATCGAAAAACTTACCATCCAAAGACAGTATACCATTCGGTTACACCTATGTATCCAAATGGTTGAGCTTTTCAGTTTTTCAATTATAGGATAACGCATATAAGACGATATCACTACTCCTAAAGAGGAGCTATGGATTCCATATCTATGAATAATAGGTCTACGCTATCAAGAGTCATGCCTCCAATGTACCGGCATGCATAACACTACTAAGATGTGGGTGTCACCTTTTGGTACATCAAAAGACACAAGTCAAGACAACGGGCCCACTATTCATCTCAGGATTAAGATATAATACAAATGATTGTCTAAAGTGAATTGATTTGCCGAGATAAAATTATTAATCCAAATCAATTTGCTTTATGTCCTGATCCAACATATCGTCACCTATGACAACGTGCCAATGTTTCTATTCACGGATCTACCTCCAATGGCCAAGACAAACCATCTCCTAATTGGGATATAGAAAACATAACAATATTTACATGCATAAAGTGCCCAACTTTATTCCCTCAATTGCGGATCTTATGATTTAGACCATCACCTTAAGAATTATGTATTCCACATAATCTGTCCATCATATGCCCAATTCTTAAGGTTTAGACCGACAGTCTCAGACTATTGTTTGCTTATCATACATTCAACAAATATGAACGTAAAGAGGACAAGATTTGGTATATAAACAATAAATAAATTCTTTATTGATAAAAATATCTCCAAAAACTTATTACATTTTTACTCCTTAGGGCATACATGTCTAACAATCTCCCACTTGCACTAAGTGAGTAAATATGACAAATCTCGCATCCCCATAGCTTCCACATGCCTCTCGAAGACTCTCCCAGTAAGTGTCTTCGTAAATGGATCAGCTAATTGTCCTCTGACGCGATCTTGCACACCATGACATGCCCTCCCTCAATGAAGTCTTTTATCACATGACACTTCCAATCAATATGCTTACTCTTCTTGTGAAATCTTGGTTCCTTAGCATTAGCTACCGCCGCACTGTTATTATAGTACAGTGATTCCTCCTTATCCATACCAGGAACTATCTCAAGATCTCCAAGGAACTTGTGGAGCCACACTGCTTCTTTCGAAGCATCACTAGCCGCCACATACTCGGCCTCCATCATTGAATCCGAAGTGCAATCTTGCTTCACACTTCTCTAACTGATGGCACCGTCGCCTAGAGTAAACACAAAACCCAAAGTTGATTTCCTAGAATCCAGATAGGATTGAAAATCTGAGTCCGTATATCCTAGAGGAGTCAAGTCCTCACCCAAATATACAAGCATATACCCTCGAGTCCTTCTTAGGTACTTGAAAATATGCTTTACCGCAACCCAATGGTTCGGTCCTGGATTCGCCTGAAATCGACTTACAATCCCGACCGCAGAACTAATATCCAGTCATGTGTAAAGCATGGCATATATGAGACTACCCACTGCCGAAGCATATGGCACCTTTTTCATGTATTCTCTTTTTTCATAAGACTTTGGAGAGTCTTTCTTAGAAAGAGTGATTCAAGACCTAGATGGTTGCCCACCTTTCTTGGAATCCAGCATTGCAAACTTATTGAGAATTTTATCTATGTAGCTGGCCTGGGACAAAGCTATCATTTTGTTCTTCCTATCCCGAAAGATCTGGATACCGAGAACAAAATTAGCCTCACATAAGTCATTCATGTCAAACTACTTGGTCAACCATGATTTGACCGATGACAATGCCCTAATGTCATTGCCAAATAGCATAATGTTATCTACATAGAGTAGTAGAAAAACCACCTTCCCATTCTTAATGTGTTTGTAAACACATGGCTCATCCACTTTTTGTGAGAACCCATATGTCTTGATCACCTGATCAAATCTTATGTTCCAAGAATGAGAAGCCTGCTTAAGTCCATAAATTGACTTTAGCAGCTTACATATCTTACCCTTTTGACCCTTGACCTTGAACCCGTCTGGTTGTGCCATATAAATGGACTCATCAAGATAGCCATTTAGAAAAGCGATCTTGACATCCATCTGTCAAATCTTGTAGTTGAGAGCGACAGCTATGGACAAGAGAATTCAGATGGACTTAAGCATGGCTACAGGCGAAAAGGTTTCCTCATAATCGATTCATTCTTTTTGTGTATAACCCTTAGCTACTAGTTTAGCCTTAAAGGTTTCGACCTTTCCATCTACTCCTCTTTTCCTCTTGTAGATCCACTTACACCCTATGGGTTTTACCCCTTCAGGAAGATCCATAAGCTCCCAGACCTGGTTAGTCTCTATAGACTTCATCTCAATGTTCATGGCCTCTGTCTAGAGTTTTGAATCAACATCCTCCATAGCTTCTGCGTAAGTATAAGGATCCCTGTCATGTTCATCTGGTTCAGCCCAAAAGACTTCCCCATTGAACATATACCTCTCAGGTTAACACCCGAGCCTCCCACTACGTCGAAGCCTCTTAGGTTGTTGTTCAGGTTTGTTTGGTTTTTCTACACTGATCGGAATGGTTTCATTAGAAACCTCCAGAGTGATCGAATCACTCCTTAATTCCTCAAGCACCACTTTTCTTTGAGGCTTAAAGTCGTCCATGTAACTCTCCTCAAGGAAAGTTGTATTAGTTGAAACCACGACTTTATTTTCCTTTCGGTTATAGACATAACACCCTTTAGTACCTTTTGGATATCCTACAAACACACAAACTTCTGAACGTGCTTTCAACTTATTCGCATCCTTAAACAGGACATGAGCTGGACATCCCCATATGCAAATATGGTTTAAGGATGTCTTCCTACCCGTCCACAACTCATGAGGAGTTTTAGGGACCAATTTTGAAGGCATATTGTTTAAAAGATAACATGCGGTTTGTAGTGCATATCCCCAAAAAGATAAAAGCAATGATGAATAACTCATCATGGACCTGATCATGTCCAATAAAGTCTTATTTCTTATCTCTGCTATGCCATTCTGCTACGGAGTGCCTGGCGAAGTCAAATGGGATAAAATCTCATCCTCTAATAAGTGTCCCATGAACTCATCAAAAAGGTATTCCCCACCTCGATCAGATCAAATTGCCTTTATGGGTCTACCTAATTGCTTTTCCACTTTAGCCCGAAACTCCCTGAACTTGTCAAAAGTTTTGCTTTTGTGGTGCATCAGGTACACATACCCATATTTTCAGTAATCGTCAATAAAAGTGACGAAGTACTCATTCCCTCCTTGTGCCTAGATGTTCATAGGTCTGCAAACATCACTATGCACAAGTTCTAGAACCTCTTCAGCCCTATTGGCCTTAGACTCGAATGGTTTTTTGGTCATTTAACCCTCCAAACAAGATTCATATCGAGGTATAGATTCTACCTTTAAGTGACTTAAAGGTCCATCCCTTACCAACCTTTGAATCCTATTCAGGTTAATATGACCAAGGCGTAAATGCCAAAGAAAAGTCTTATTAGAGTGAGAAGTTTTAAGTCTTTTAGAGTTATTATCATTCATCTCAGCATTAAGCAATAAGTCCATCTTAGGTTTGATAAAATATAGATTATTTTGCATCCATCTAGAACAGATAAAAGATTTATTTTTACGAATCACCACTTTATCATTAAAAGAAACCAAATAGGAGTCTTTAAATAAACAAGCTACAGAAATTAAATTCCTTTTAAATTTAGGAACATAAAAACAATCTTGCAAAAATAAATTCTTATAATTATCAAAATAAAGATGGACGTCTCCCACTGCTTTTGCTAAGACCAAGGATCCATCGCCCATCCGAAGCGTGAAGTCTTCATGCAGTAGACTTCTCGTTTCTTTGAACCCCTGCAGAGAAACACAAATATGATTAGTTGCACCAGAATCTATGACCCAAATGTCACTAGATTCCTCAACCAAACAAGTTTCTAAATATAGAAGATCATACCTACCTCCTTTGGAAAGGAAGCCCTTACAATGCTTCTTTATGTGCCCGACCTTCCTGTAGAAGAAGCACTTATGCTTCTTCAGGTTCTTCTTCTTCTTCTTCTTGCTTTTGGTGCTAGCAGGAATAAAAGACTTCCCATTCTTGGCCCGTTGCTTCTTTCCATTCCCAGAGTTGTGATTGGAACTAGAAGTAGCTACCATGTTGGCCTATCCACCCATAGGAGACTCCCTGATTAGCAGTTCAAACTCCTGTAACTGTTTCATTAATTCTGTTAAGGTCATATCCCATCTATTGCTTAAATTAAAAGTAGCTCTAAATGGAATAAATTCCTTTGATAGAGTCTCAAAGACCATAGTCATCTGAGTTTGAGCATCGATGTCGGCTCCATTGGTTTGAGTCTCAGCAAGGTAACCCATGACCAACATCATGTGCTCCTTTATAGATGTCCCCGGCCTCTGCTTATAGTTAAGAAGTTTCTGAAGAGCCCCTTGTCGCTTTGTTATGGCCTGGCCTCCAAACATATCCTCAAGATTATCCAAGATCTTTTTCGCAGTCTCATAATTCTGATGTTGAGCCTATAGCATGTTATTCATGCTAGCCATAAAATAGCAACAGGCCTGATCATTAACATCTTTCCAGCAATCATATGCGTGGAATTGCTCATTAGTTGAGTCTCCCATAGGCTCGGGAGGACAAGGGGTTGTCAGTACATATTTCAGTTTTGCAAAGGAGAGGACGATATCTAGTTTTCGTTTCCAATCATTATAATTCTCTCTGGTTAATAGGCTTTTGTCAAGTATCGAAGATAAAGCATTTTTAGACATTTATAATCTACAATAAAGAATCATATACCAAACATAAGCAAACATATAATAATAATTTAGTAAGATAACACAATCATGTAAAAACATACAAATGTGTTTATGTGTCAAAACCTTGAAAATATCACAACCTTACAACAATAATTCCCAACTTAGAATTCAACAAGCTCCTAGGGGAGTCATACCAAATTCAATAGGAACACGGATCCCCTCCTGATTAATATATGCCATCCAGGACCCGTATGATCCAACATATATTAATAATCGCTTCTTTGGCCATTAATTTTATTAACAGAGCTCCTAGGGGAGGTTAATAATAAAATAAACGTGAGTGTATAACCATTATTTTAATATTTTTTTCATGATTTATAATCATCACCTAGGGGTGTGTAACCATAAATCATACTAAAATACCTTATCCTCTCAAAGATCCAATCTTGTACATGATAGAAATCCCTTCCTAGGGGTAAGGACCACCATGTTCTTCCTATGGACCAACGATGGAGGCCTTAGGTCCTCTCTTTGAAAACCTTCTCCCACTCAATCTTTTGAAATCAAGGCTTTATTTTAAGAATATGCATGAACAATTTTTAATATGAACAATTTTTAATATGCATGAACAATTTTTAACATGAACAATTTTGAAATCAAACCTTCTCCCTATTCTATATGACATGTTATCAATATACATGGAAAATCATATTATAATGCAGACAAGCAAAGCAATCAAGCAAAGCTACAAGCAAAATAATAAATAACCGTAATATTATGGTTCCACCCTAGAGAATAGAAATTAAAAATTACAAGAGAATAATCGAAACATATTATCAATTCTTCATCCTTGAATTCTCAGGTTGTATCTCTCATCATGTAATGTCCATCTTTAAGTCTTAAATCCTGTATGAATCGAATACTTCATATTTTCAGTCATATCCAAATTTAATGTCTCTTAGAATCGTCCCAAAAATAAAATTAAAACTGTACTGGAAAAATTGCATCTTTTTTGAAAATTTTCCAACTCTCGGTCGGCAAGTCGATTTGGTTGATCGGCCTGTTGGTCACGACCTGTTGGCCTGTCGATCAGGAAGATCGGCCTGTCGACTCATGAAAGATCGGTCTACCAAACTAAAAGTTCGGCCTGCTAGCAGAGCCTTTGATTTCTGCCCTGTTGTCGGCCTACCGAACCTCATGTCTAGCCTACTGATCTGCGACCATCGGCCAGCCAAACTGTTGGGTTTGGCATGCCGACCGAGCAGAAATCTCCCTTTCCAAAAAATATAAATTTTAATGCAATTCATCAATTTTATTTTCAACAATTCAAAAACATAAAATTAGAGACTTAGGAAATACCTGGGAGCGCCATCATCATTCTTTTAGATTCGCCTTCTAAATTCGTATTCTCTGAATGATTATTTAATTACAAAATTCTTACAAATTTAAAAATTTAATAATAATTCCTAGACGAAGATGATAGTCTGCCATCTAATTACATGAAAAACCTAGATACATATTCTAACTTCTAAGGAACTATAACCGGTATAAATTAATTAATTAATAAATAATTAAATAACCATTTAATCAACCATAATTAATTAATAAACATTCATCATATAATCCATGACAACATAAAATATATAGAAACTTAGACTGCCAACTCTATATAAAATTAAATTTAAGCATAGGAGAGATCAAAATCACATAATTTATACATATAGCATTATCACAAACTCGTAAATTTGTGTAGAAACCATGGCTTTGATACCAATTGTTGGAAAAATAGTACGCAGTGGAATTTTTAAAAAATTTTATATCAGGGTATTTTCTAAAAGACAAGTTTGACATGCTATATGGACAAATTAACCAGATTTTACTAACCTTTGAATGCCGAAGAACTCCCGCAATTCGTGAAAAGAAGTAACGTTCCAGAAAAGCCTCAACCAACTGGTCTTCTTTGCTATTCTCTATCCACGATCGAAGTGAGTGTGGGCTCACATGTATAGCTCTTCCTCTAGGTGACTCTCCTTCCAACCAATTGAGAGAACCCAAAGCAAGTGTTCGTGATTTGTAAACAAGAGCTCTTAGGGAGTTTCTAAATTCTCACCAGCAGAGTATCACTCTTAATATCTCAATTGATCTTAATAACTTATGTGACTTACTCCCTATTTATGGAGGTTGGGTCTAGGGTTAGTCCTTATCAGATTAAGTCTCAAAATTCGAATCAAAATCAAATTCGGATCAATATACGATAAGATCCGCGTAAAAACACGTGATCTTATCCTTCGCTCATCGGTAGGCCGATCATGATGATCAGTAGGCCGAACAGGCCCCTTCGGTAGGCGAACCTTTTATTTTTCACCCGAGATTCTATATGATAAAGTCTTAATTTTAATTCAAATAACCCAATAGAAAAGTTATCTAATTAAAACAACTTTATCTAGATAATCTCTAAGAAAATAAATGAATTTCTAATAATTCTACAAGTTTATCTTAAATTAATTTATTCAAAATTAAATCAACCGATAAACAGACAAGAATTTTTCGATCCCAATAATTCAACAAGTTTATCTTGAATTAATTTTATCACAAAATTAATTCAACCGATAAACAGACATGAATTATTTGATTCTGTTGAATTTCAAACAATCTAATAAATCTGACATAAGTCACCAATTATTGGAAAAGCGCGCCGTATCATTACAGGATTTTGTGAGCTAGCAAAGGGGACCAAATGGACCTATATAGTTCAAGCTCCTGATAATTATGAAAGCCAATATCCCAGATATACATTTCATAATTATTAGCTCCAACGCTACTCCACTAAAAGTTGGAGTTGCACTCTCGAACTACATAGAATTACAAAGCTCGTATAGCTAAGTCTCCATGACATATCATAGTGTATCGTATCCCCATATGATTATCTATAATCAGTTTAAGGACAAGTTCTGTCTTACCTTCCTAATTATTTTTATCCTACGTTCCATTATCTCACCATTAGAAAACTTACTATCCAAAGGCAGTATACCATTCGGTTACACATATGTATCTAAATGGTTGAGTGCTCCAGTTTTTCAATTACAGGATAACGCATATAAGAGGATATCACTACTCCTCAAGAGGAGCTATGGATTCCATATCTATGAATAACAGGTCTACGCTATCACGAGTCATGCCTCCAACGTACCGACATGCATACCACAATTAAGACAACAGGTCCACTATTCATCTCAAGATTAAGATACAATACAAATGATTATTTAAAGTGAATCGATTTGCCTAGATAGAATTATTAATCCAAATCAATTCACTTTATGTCCCGATCCAACATATTATCACCTATGACAACGTGCCAATGTTTCTATTCACAGAGTCCACCTCTGATAGCCAAGACAAACCATCTCCCAATTGGGATATATACAACATAACAATCTTTACATGAATAAAGCGCCCAACTTTATTCCCTTGATTGCGGATCTTATGATTTAGACCATCACCTTAAGAATCGTGTCTTCCGCATAATCTGTCCATCATATGCTCAATTTTTAAGGTTTAGACCGATAGTCTCAGGCTATTATTTGCTTATCATGCATTCAACAAATATGAATGTAAAGAGGACAAGATTTAGTATATAAACAATAAATAAATTCTTTATTAATAAAAATATCTTCAAAAATTGATTACATTTTTACTCCTTAGGGCATACATGTCTAACAAACTATACGTGTTTGATAACTCTAGTTTAGAGAGTTATTTGGCCACTTTTAATTAACGAATATTACTATGTTCTTAAGAAAAATTACATGAAACATCCAACTTTTTCATAAAAGCATGCTTTTATTGATGTAGGTTGAAGAAAGAAAGAAAACAAAACAAAAGGGAGCAAGAGCACAAGAAATCCGAGACCGGACTTTGTTGGCAGAGCTAAAGCGCCGCGGCGCCCAAGGAAAGTGTAAGAAAGCATTTGGTAGAAACTCAGCGCCGCGGCGCTACGGCGGAAGAGAAGAGAAGAAAAACAGAGAAGAAGTGTCGCAGCGCTGGAAAAGAAGGGCCACGGCGCCAGAGTGATACTGAACCACGATTTTTGGACGCAAAACAAGGGATTTGTTAACTTAAGAGTAGTATAAATAGAATAGTATTGGGTAGCTAGGTTATCAGTTAATTTTGGAGAGCGTTGTTTATTTTTTTAGGAGCCGTCAAGCATTCCGGAGTAAGAAGTGAGAGAATTGGTGACAGAATTTCTTGCTCTCTTAACTCTTGATGTTTGATTCAATTAAATTTTCAGATTTTATTTCTTTTTCAATTATGTTCTAATTTTCTTAGTTAGGGCTATGATGTAACCTAATCATGATGATGTGAATTTCATATTTATGCACCATAATTGATTTTATTCATGTGAGTTATGTGTTATTATGTTTAATGCTTTTAAATGATTAGCTACCATTTAAATGATCTGATGTGTATGTTCAAAACTGAGAAGGGAGAATTACGCAAATGCTTCAACTAACATATAACCATGAATTAAATATGGATAGAGATATACCATATTATTTGTGTGGCTTTATCTGGAAAGTTCATGAATCCTAATGCATTCTGATTTATTTAAATTCACATAGAGATATAGTGAGTTAATAAACTGAGTAGATTTGCTATACCTAGAGATAGGATAGTAAATAATTTAGAAATTTCCGTCATCACATGCGTATTATTGATTGGGTTGCATAATTTTATGAAATTCATATCTAGTGATTATGGTGAACTCAAATGCCTTAACGCCTTGTCTTATTGAAGTATCTTTTAAAAATTGATTGCAATTTTTATTCTTAATTTAGTACTTTAGTTCAGTAATTTATTCAATCACAACCTCATATGATCAACTAGATAAACCTTAGAGTTAATCCAATTTTAGTACTTAGTTAGATTATTATACAACAGTCCCTGTGAGACGATACTCTTACTCACTATTGTATTACTTGATCGATAACGTGCACTTGCGTTAGTGAATTTTACTGAACAGTGTTATAACCGTCAGTTTGTGCTAATAACCGTTAACTCGTGGCACTCAATCAGGTCGAACGAAGACTTAGAAATGACTGTGAATTATCCAAAGCGGGCGAGAAAACCGAATGCCTCCAACCACGCAGGTAATCGAACCAAAGCGTTCTATTCGATCCATTCGATTAGTTTCAGCATTGGGCCGACTAGGCTTGTCATCAATTTGGGCCGACTAAATTGCACCCCAACAGTAGGCCTATTCTAAAAAACTGAAAAACTAGAATCGCTTGATGAAAAACTGAAAAATTTGGTTTAGTGTAAGCTGAATCGGTTTGATTTGGTTAACCAAACCACCCAGCTATTTGCAGTTTGGTTTCAGTTTGGCAATTAAGGTTCGGTTTAAAACAGAACCAAATTGAAGATTAAAATTAAAAAAAAATTATACTCGACTATTCTCTCCAGTGAATAAAAAAAATATCAAAGGTTTCCTCAAAAATAGCAAAACACTGTCGTTTTGTTTTGCCCAAAATTGAAAACCCTAGAAGCTTTTTTCCTCAAACCTCCAATGTTTCACTTTTAACAACTCAAAAGTGTCGAAAGACTTGAAAGCCACTCTCTACTGCGGCTACACCCATCACCGTCGATGCCCCCGTCACTGTTGTCAAAGGCCGTCCCCGAATCCTAGGTCTGTTTCCAACTTTCCAAGTCTTTTTTTGGTTTTCTTTTTTGTCTCTCAACTTCAAAACCTTTCATTCAACTTAGCTTTTTTTTTTTCTTCAAATGAACACCATCTCATCATCCTTCCGTCGTCGGTTAGTCCTCCGTTCACCGTTACATCAATTCAGTTGACCACAAAAAGAAGTGCCCCTTCCAGGTTCAAATCTCTCTCTCTCTCATAAATTTAGAGTTTGAAAAAAATGATTTAGATTTGATTTTAGACTTTCAAGTTTCAGTAGTGTAATTTTGGTTTAAAAAAAAGGTGATTCAGACTTTCAGTAGTGTAATTTTCATTAAAAAAAAACAAAATGTGATTTTTTCTCAATTTTAGTTCTAGTTTTAGTTTAGGTTTAGGCTTAGCAATGATTTTTCAATTTCACTTTCAGTTTATATTTAGGCTTAGCAATTTTTTTTAAAATTTCAATTTCAGTTTTAGTTTATGTTTTTAGCATAGGAATGATTTTTTTTCTTCAATTTTAATTTCAGTTTCAGATTAGGTTTAAGCTTAGCAGTGATTTTTTTCAATTTCAATTTAGTTTCAGTTTAGGTTTGTCTTATATTTTTTGATGCATGAAGGAATGGAATTTGATATGGAAGGAATGTTAGGTTTATGCTTTATGGTTTATGGAACTTAAAACTTGAGTAAAAAATTAAAAATGGTGTAGATTTTTTTTGTATTGTTTTAATTCAAAGATTATAACTAAATATACTTGCTTAAAGTTTATTTATTTGCTATGATTATTTTCTTTTCTTTTCTTTTTGGCTAAGCATTAAGTAGTGAAAACTTGTTTAATATTAAAATTTATTTAGGAATTTGCTGTTGTTTTTACTTATTATAAATAGTAATAGTATATCTTTATCTTGGTTTGAGGTTTGATTTGATTGTGCTGTTATTACTTAGTAATTAGAAATAGTATATCTTAGTTTGATGGTTGATTTGATTGTGTGGCATGTGGTATTGTGTTATATACTTTTATAAATGCTTTGATTTTTAGATGTCTTTGTCGGAACAACAAAGGAAGAGTTCACTATTCAAAATGATTCCCAAGATGAAGCTATTAAAGCTAAAATTGAAGAAGGAAAGGGTAAAAAAAGTAGTAAAAAGAGGAAGGTTAGCGAAGTTTGGAAACATTTGATTAAAGACCCAAATACTATCAATACTAACAAACCTAGGGCTATGTGCAAGCATTGCGGTATGGATTATGTTTTTGATACAAGAAAGAATGAAATATCATCAATGAAGAGTCACATGAATTCTTGTTTTTTGAATCCAAATAAACCAATCAAGCAGAAGACTATCCATTTTACAAAAAGAAATAGCAATACCGGTGATGACGAGGATACAACAAGTACTATGGTGTTAAGGGCATGGTCCAAAGAGGGGTATGAGAGAGTCGTTATTGAGTATATTATATTGGATGAGTTATCTTTCCGACATATGGAAGGTAAAAGATCTAAGCGTTATTTGGGATACTTCAACCCTAGAGTATTTGATATCTTAAGGATAACAATTGCTAGGGATGTTTATCAAATGTTTTTGGACAATAAGAGAAAGATGAAGAAAGTTTTGGGTAAGCAACGATTGTGTTTGACCATTGATACTTAGACATCAATTATATGTGTTTGGCCATGCATTGATTTAATGATGATTGGAAGATGCAGAAAAGAATTATCAATTTCGTCCAAGTTTCAAATCACAAAAGGGAAATAACAGCATTAGAAATTGTTGCATGCCTTAATGATTGGAGAATAATGAAGTTTTTCATAATAACAGTTGATAATACATCGTCAAATAATGTGGCTATAGACAGATTGAAGAAAAAGGTGAAAGATATCCCAGGTTGTCTCATCTTAGATGGTTATGTTAGACATGTATGCCCTAAGGAGTAAAAATATAATAAGTTTTTGGAGACATTTTTATCAATAAAGAATTTATTTATTGTTTATATACCAAATTTTGTCCTCTTTACGTTCATATTTATTGAATGTATGTTAAGCAAATAAATGTCTGAGACTGTCGGTCTAAACCTTTAAGAATTGGGTATATGATGGACAGATTATGCGGAAGACATGATTCTTAAGATGACGGTCTAAATCATAAGATCGCAATCGAGGGAATAAAGTTGGGTGTTTTATTTATGTAAAGATTGTTATGTTGTCTATATCCCAATTAGGAGATGGTTTGTCTTGGCCATCGGAGGTGGACTCCATGAATAGAAAATTGGCAAGTTGTCATAGGTGACGATGTGTTGGATCGGGACATAAAGTGAATAGATTTGGATTAATAATTCTGTCTTGGTAAATCGATTCACTTTAGACAATAATTTATATTGTATCTTAATTCTAAGATGAATAGTGGGCCCGTTGTCTTGACTTGTGTCTTTTGATGTACCAAATGGTGACACCCGCATCTTAATAGTGGTATGTATGTCAGTACGTTGGAGGCATAACTCTTGATGGCGTAGACCTGTTATTCATAGATATGGAATCCATAGCACCTCTTTAGGAGTAGTGATATCCTCTTATATGCATTATCCTGTAATTGAAAAACTGGAGCGCTCAACCATTTGGATATATAGGTGTAACCGAATGGTATAGTTTCTTTGGATGGTAAGTTTTTCGATGGTGAGATTATGGAACGTAAGATAAAAATAATAAGGAAGGTAAGACAGAACTTGTCCTTAAGCCGATTATGGATAATCCTATGGGGATACGATACACTATGATATGTCATGGAGACTTAGCTATACGGGTTTCGTAATTCTATGTAGTTTGAGAGTGCAGTTCCAAACTTTTAGTGGAGTAGCGTTGGAGTTGATAATTATGAAATGTATATCTGGGATATTGGGTTTCGTAATTATCAGAAGCTTGAACTATATAGGTCCATTTGGTCCCCTTTGCTAGCTCACAACATCCTGTAACGATACGACGTGCTTTTTCAATAATTGGTGACTTATGTCAGATTTATTAGATCGGTTAAAATTCAACATAATTAAATAATGCATGTCTGTTTATCGGTTGAATTAATTTTGTGATAAAATTAATTTAAGATAAACTTGTTAAATTATTGGGATCGGATAATTCTTGTCTGTTTAACAGTTGATTTAATTTTGAATAAATTAAATCAAGATAAACTTGTAGAATTATTAGGAATTCATTTATTTTCCTAAAGATTATCTAGATAAAGTTGTTTTAATTAGATAACTTCTCTATTGGGTTATTTGAATTAAAATTGAGACTTTATCCTATAGAATCTCGGGTCAAAAATAAAAGATTCGCTGAGATTTTTTTGGCAGTTCGGCCTACCGATGGGGCAAGTTTGGCCTGCCGATTAGGCAAATCGGCCTATCGATGCACGAAAAAAAAAGATTACGCGTTTTCATACGAATTTTATCATATATTGATCCAAATTTGATTCTGATTTGAATTTTTGAGACCTAATCTACTAAGGACTGACCCTAGACCCAACGTCTATAAATAGGGAGTAAGTCACATAAGTTATTTAGATCAATTAAGAGATTAAAAGAGATACTTTGCTGGTGAGAATCTAAAACTCTCTGAGAGCTCTTGTTCACAAATCACGAACATTAGCTTTGGGTTCTCTCAATTGGTTGGAAGGAGAGTCACCTAGAGGAAGAGTTATACGTGTGAGCCCACACTCACTCTGATCGTAGATAGAGAATAGCAAAGAAGACCAGTTGGTTGAGGCTCTTTTGGAATGTTACTTCTCTTCACAGATTACGAAAGTTCTTCGGCATTCAAAAGTTAGTAAGATCTAGTTAATTTATGCATATAGCATGTCAAGCTTGTGTTTTGAAAAATACTATAATATAAATTTTTAAAATTCTGCTGCGTACTATTTTTCCAACAGGACATATGCTTCATATACAATGTGTGTCACATAAAAAGCTTGATTGTCAAGGATCGGTTAAAAGAGTTGTCAGATTCTATAGCTAGCATCGGCAATGCTGTCAGATATATAAGGTCCTCACCATAATGCTCAAGAAGTTTAAAGGAGTCATGGAGGAAGAGAACATTCGGTCAAATGTGCTTTTCTATTTAGATATGACAACAAGGTGGAACTCCACATTCCTAATGTTGTAATATGCTTGAAGTTTATCCCAGTTATTGAGAGATTAATTTGTGATCAAAACTACAGTGCCGACTTTGATGAAGTAATCTATAACGCCCCCTTATGGACATCACTGGAATCATTAACTTTCATTATTATCTCTTATTTATTTAATAACAAAACCTGAACTTGTAAGTATTATCTAATTATTAACCCAAGATTTTTGATAATTTTTTTATAAAAATTTTGATATTGCCTTACAAACATGGGAATTAAAACTTAAATTTACTTTTAAACAATTATATTATATCTAAATATATTTTGCTAGCAATTTATAGGATCACAACTTTCAAATAGAATCAATACTTATTTATCTTAGATGATTTTTCTCCTCGGTTAGCCCGACGAATACCCAAGGTATTTGGCTAACCGACTACTTACAAAAATAGTTAGTTTTGGCATAACAAATATATAACATGAAATCAAATTCCCATGCATAAATTATTACAAACGAAAAACCGACAATTAAAAATGTCCCATAATGTATGAAAAGAAATTTAATGTAACCTTATTATTATTTGATTTCATATCATAACTCCGTAATCTAACACCACATCCATTGCACACACATCTATCTGTCCATCCCTCATCTATAGTTATAGCTTTATCCTTATCTGCAACATGATTTAACTTAAGTAAGTATTAAGCTTAGTAAGTATATTATGTGATCTTACAAAACGTTATAAAACTTTAATTATAACATGAGTCATTTAATCCTGGACATAATCATCATAGTGCACAAAGCACACTTTATAAGAACATATTTTTCCTTTTCTTTTTTTGCTAATAAAAACATTCATTTTATCCTTTAGGGCCCTTGCATTACACCATTAACATCATTATGTGATACATATATATATATATATATATATTTTTGAAAAAACGTCTTATGCATCATAAAAACAAATGTTGAAAACATACGTAAAAGGACGTTCTTCAAAACCATCATAAAAGGAATCTTATGAATGAGAAATGCATAAACATTAATACAATAATAATACATAACATTTCTTAAAACTTTTCATAATCCTTTATCATGTTGCAGGTGAGAATGTACTTAGTTGACTTATAATAAATTTACTTAATCTCTTGTAAGTGGATGGTTCCTCTCTACTTCCAATGTGTTAAGTGCCTCAAACGTCATGGGTGATGAAGTGTATATGTGAAAGTTGCATTAATGAGTTAAATACATATATATATAGCCTAGTAGACACAAACGTAAAATGGAAGAAAACTGATAATGCATTTGGTATAGTATAGCTGTCGAAGTATGGAGCATAAGGATAGCATCAAGGGGTGGCGTGCAATGTGGAATATGAATTGGTTTTGTTGAAAAGAAACATGGGGAAAAAAAGTTGGGAGCCTTGAGAGCAGTGAGATCTAAACTGTATAGACCATAGGGAATGACTCTTCTTAGTTCATTTTGTTGTAAAAGAAGCAAAAGAAAAAGGAAGAGGGGTGGAAACTATAAAGAGTAACGTGGGTCTGGTATGGTTGATGGCATGTTGGATTTCTAAAAAAAATCAACACATAAGTATTATATTTTATTATTATTATTTTCCTTTTTAAAACACAACAATTATAACCATATATGTTATATGCATTTAGGAGTAATATTTTATATAGATAACACATTATATATATAGAGTCATATATACCTTTGTATATACAAATAAATTAATGCAATTAAATATGTGTGTGCATATATATATTTACACACATACATATACGAAACTAAGACAAAGAAACATAAAAGAGTAAGTGATCTTAGAAGAAGGATCGATGAGCAAATTGCATCAAATAAAAATTCATCTTCCATGTCTTTTTTTTTGAAAGATATGAAAATTAAATAATAATTTTAAAATTTTTGACAAATTAAAATATCACATTTAAGTGAGTAAAAATCCAAGCAAGTTACCAAAATAGTCATTTTACAAACAAATCATAATAATCATGTATTAGGCACTTTATGTCGTTGAAATTTTCTTAGCCCATCCACTACAAAAGACATTAGTTTATAATAGATTTCATGATCATAAATATCATATTAGAAATATCATACAAAATGTGCTTTTAAGTCATAATTTCTATTCATTTTGATGCATAAAATCATTAAATGTTACATATCATCAATTAAAGAAGACAACGGTTGCTACAACCTTCCCTTTCTTGTAAAGTTTCGTCCTCTAAACTTAGAATAATTGCAGGTACTTGATTCTCATTTCTTCTTCTCATTCTCATGTAGCCTCTTCTACTTTGTGGTTATGCCAAAGGACCTTAACCAATGCAATCTCTTTATTCCTTAGGGTCTTGGTTCTTCGGTCTACAATCTCGACCGCCTTCTTCTCATAGCTAAGATATACTTGTATCTTGATGGCTTAGGTTTGATTACATGTATAGGATCCAGGACATACTTCTTAAGCATTGAGATATGGAAGACATTTGGATAGATTTTAATTCATAGAACCTATAGTTACGTCAATGAACCATTTATTTTTATTAGTGTGCCACAATCATTAATATGGGAACTTTATACTCTTAATGTTTTTGAACACAAAATATAATCTTTGGAGTATTTTCTAACCACAAAATGGTGAAAAAAAAACTAGCCGATTGGACTACACAACCGGCCTGCCAATCAACTGTTCTCAGTCTATTTTATTAAATCCCAAAACTTGAAAAATGTAGAAAAAAAACTATAGAATATCATGCTAAAACATATGTAAACCATTTTCCCAAAATTTTCATGCTCAACATACAAGCTAATACCAAAAATTAGAACTTTTTCAAAACTAACTCAAGAACTTATTCATAACAGAGATGTAAGCATATAAAGCTTCAAAAACATTGTATAATCCTCCATAAACATAAAAACATATTTCTCCCAAATTTAAATCAAAGTTTAGTCTATAATGTTTAACCTCGAGATTGAAGAACTTGGTGATTTTGCTTGCAAAATCCTTGGGCCTTGTTTTATGATTACGAGAAAAGGTCATCTTTGTAATCATCTTCAAAGGCTTTATAGAAAATAAGGCCAAATAGCATTTTTGAAGTTAATTAATAATTCTAAGGATGTTTTAGTAAATATACTAAATAGATATAGAAGAATTTTTATAAAAATTAGAAATAGGAGGAATAAATAATATGAAATAGATTTTAGATAAAACAAAATTTTACAAAAAAAAAAAAGGTTCGCACACTAATAATTAACTTAGTCACATTTATACCCATTAATAATAATGGGTGTCACGTCTTTGAAATTCTAAATCCATAGGATAAGTAAAAATCACAATCCCTTATACTTCCGCTGACAACTCTACATCATCAATATTATTAGTCTCACATGTGGGTTACCATGTCTCTATTCATTTACTTGAGGTATCAAACTGACTCTAAATACTTAATCTCTCAATCAGAGTGTTGCTAATAGGTTCTGAATTTGTACGCCGCATTGTGACCTTTAAATATGATCAGTGAAGTGCATAAGTTGATCATACCATTTTTAGCCCTTGATTGTCTTCGGACTGTTGTTTATAATCAGATAAGGATATTACTAGGGAAACATTTGTGTATCTTGTCTTACATTAGGATCCCAACAAAACGAACAACACACTTATTTATACTAAAAACACACAACAAATTAATACATAAGGAGTTCAGAAGAAACCCGTAACCATGGACAAGCTTACGGGCTCTACTATAAACAACTATTCTCTCTCATAATACAAATACACAAACTAGATAATATATATATATTCTATGGAGCATAACTTTTGCATTCCCTACAAGACATTAGTAAAATGCCATGTGTTATAAACATGATGCGGATACGTTTCAAGAATATAAAGTACTCCGTATAATAAGTTATTCTAATCATGCATGCATAGAGAATACTAAAGCTTCGAGAAGCAAAAGATAGGACCTTAAATAGGATGTGTTTTGAGAGTATCAAATACTCTGTAACACTAGCCATCCTAACATTAGAGACAATGAATCTAAAGGTTTAAAAATAGCATGCCACAAGAAATACAAGATGAAGAGGGGAGTGGTTATTCCAGATACAATAAATACGAACGTTCATGCTGTGGGAAAAACCAAAAGATTGCAGATGGACGTTCAAATCTAAATGGCCATTTCTGGCTTCCCTTCTCCCAACCAAACTTGGACATTGTAGTTTCAAACTCCATATAGATGATTTGCATCTTATCCAGCAGTTTCTTAGCTATTAAAGCAATAACAAAGATTTCTCCCTGACTCTACAATGAAGTTTTGTTCCACAGCGTAATTTAAAAATTTTAAAAGAGCAACTACGAATATCTCCTCCAAGATGCCTAAACCACTAGGTAATGTTATAAAAGTGTTAGACTTATCGATCATGGTTTTAAGATGCTCCGGGATGTACAAAACTCCTTTTTCCTTGCCCATGGTTTTTTTACATAGGTTCCCTTCAGCTAGGAGATGAAGGATAATCCCTATGACTTTGGCACCATTAGACATAGCTACTGTTGCTACACTCTCCATTAATCCTAAACTACCACCCCTATAAATCAGGTTAATCTTTCTATGCGCTAATCATTGTCTTAAGTTTTTTGCAGCTTCTAGGTAGACTTTATCTTTCGCAGGGCTGGAACCACAAAAGACACATATATTTCTTATTTTCCTAGAGGTATGGGAGGTAGACATGTTTGGTTTGTATGATTGATTGACTCTTTTGTTTTGTTTTGTTTTGTTTTGTTTTTCTCGTTTTGTTTTAACCCCATTTTGTCTAAACTCTAAGCCCTGAATGAGATTTTAAAGATAATGAAAACATAAAAGGACTACAGAGACAGACAAGTAGGTAACGAGCAAGTAACCTAATGATCTAAGCAAAATATTGTGCAGGTAAGAAAGTGAGAAAAAAGGTATAGACAAGTTATGAAAAGTTAGGTTGACTTTTGAAAAAGTGAGTCTTGAACTGCATAACTTTTGACAATTAAAGACAATTCGACAAAAGATATTTTGTCATGACTATAGACTTTTTAATAAATGTACATCAAATCTAGAGAATCGATATAAATGACAAACTACTGTAGATTTTTGAAATATAATACATGAATTTTGAAAAGTCTAGATAAGTTTTTGAAAATTCAAACATGTTACAAGACAACATGTGATGTACCTAAAAAGACGATATATATATATATATATATATATATTAAGAAAACAATAAAAATAAAGAGACAATAATTATTTAACACTTACTGTGACAATCTAAAAACAATAAATATTCTAGATTTAAAACAATTTTTATAGGACAAAGAACACACATTATTAAACACCTACTGCAACGATTTCAAACAAACAAAAACTTAGATGACCTTTAAAGAACAAAGATTTATTTTTCATCTAGTTTTCTTAGGATCTAGCAAATATGATCTTGAATTACCATATTTCTGAGATGTTGTTTCTTTGCATAGAATTTGGGCTAGAGTTTAGAAATAGCACCTTGGAAATATCCACTAGGATGCTTCTGAAGAGAAGCATCGAGGTCATCTAAGTTCTCCTTAGAAAGTCCATCCCTATAGAAATTTATTTTATCATCTCTATTTACCGACACAAATCCAAGCAAAGCACACTTACCATTATAATTTTGCCGTCCACATTTGTTACATGTGACCGCGATGGTGTGAGCCCTTCTTTTCATAACACTATGACTGGTACCCATACTTGGTTAGACCAACATTTTGATCATAGTCATTCGGACGAATCTTCCCTTCTATAAGCATCTTCACATCACTGGGGATGCCAAAATGCATGAGAATCCACAATCGAGTGATCCTCGCCTTGTATTTCTTCCTGAAAACTTTTTGGGAATGTGAAGGAAAATACTCCCTCAGGTGTTGGTAGTTTGGGTCCATGGTAAAAGAGAGAAAGATAAAGAAAAGAATTGAGGTAGAAGGTTAGACAGTTCTGGAAAATGTTTTAAAGAGAGAAGAAGATTTAGAGAGAAAGAAGAGTATTTAAGAGTAAGAAAGAGTAAAAAAAATTTAGAGAGAGTGAGCTCAGAGAAATGAGCTCTTATGCACAGTAACCATATAAATAGACATAGAATGGAGTACTGTGCTTGACACGTGTAGAGGCCACATGCGAAGGTTAAACCGAGCTAGACCAGAATTTGAACTAGGCCTAAACATTCTAGGCTGAAACAAGTCAGGTTGTTTCGGGCTTTAACATTTTGGGCTGAGTTAAACAACAAGCACAAATTAGAAGCCCAATTTTGGAATTTTGTTGGTGGGGTCCACCTTTCTTACCTTGGCTGTTCATAGTCGCTTCTTACTGATACATTGTAGATTAGCGAGTTAGAGGCATGATTCAAACTTAGAATGGAAGTAGTGTCTTACTAATACATATATTTACAAATACAAATACATAAAATGTCTATTGACATCTATATATAAAATTTACTTACTTTGAGGATTTAGGGCAGACGTGTGGTGATGTGTGTTGGAGATAGAAACTACTCTGATACCATATTTGTAACGCCCCCTTATGGACATCACAAAAATCGTTAATTTTCATCGTTATCTCTTATTTATTCAATAGGAAAACCTAAACTTGTAAGTATTATCTAATTATTAACCTAGAATTTTTAGCAATTTTTGTAATTTTGATATTACCATACAAACATAGGAATTAAAACTTAAATTTACTTTTAAGCAATTAGATTATGTCTAAATATATCTTGCTAGCAATTTACAGGATCACAACTTTCAAATAGAACCAATACTTATTTACCTTAGACAGTTTTCCTCCTCGGTTAGCTCGACGAAATACTTAAGATATTCGGCTCATCAACTACCTGCAGAAATAGTTAGTCTTAGCATAGTAAATATATAACATGAAATCAAATTGCCACGTATAAATTATTACAATGCATAAATTATTACAAACCAAAATTCGACAATTGAAAATGTCTCATAATGTGCGGAAATAAATTTACTGTAACATTATTATTATTCTATTTTATATCATAACTCTGTAATCCAACACTACATCCATTGCACACACATTTGTCCATCCATCCCCTACATATAGTTGTAGCCTTATCCTTATCTGCAACGTGATTTAACTTAACTAAGCATTAAGCTGAGTAAGTACATTATGTGATCTCACAAAATATTATAAAACTTTAATCATAACATGAGTCATTTAGTTCCTGACAAAATCATCATAATGCATAAAGCACACTTTGTAAGAACATATCTTTCTTTTTCCTTTTTCCATATTAAAAACATTCACTTTATCCTTTAGGGCCTTGGCGTTGCATCAATAACATCATTATGGTACGTCGTTGTGAGAGGAGAGAGGTAGCTAATCCCAAACCAAACGTGACAAGTCTACCCTGGGGGGACCTTGGCGGACAAACATCATCATTGGGTATGCAATGCCTTGATTATGTGATATAGATATATACATATATTCTTAAGAAAACGTCTTATGCATCATAAAAACAAATGTTGAAGGCATTTGTAAAAAGACGTTTTTCAAAACCATCATAAAAGGAATCTTGTGAATGAAAAATGTGTAAACATTAATAACATAATAATACATAACATTTCTCAAAACTTTTCATAGCCTTTATCATGTTGTAGGTGAGAATATATTTACTTGACTTGTAAAAAATTTACTTAACCTTTTATAAGTGGATGGTTCCTCTCTACTTCCAACAACTTAAGTGCCTCAAACGTCTTTAATATTATAACATGATAATAAAAAAAAATTCTCGATATAAGAGTATACTCTAAAAATCACATTCATTCTCATAATCAACAAGCAATACCATACTTAACCACTTAGAATAATTTATACAACTACCACATCCTAGGCAGATAATAATTTTACTCCAGTAGTCACCACTCTACGATTTTTATAAAATCATACAAAATTCTAATAACTATGAAACTTTAGTACAATGTTTCTACCATCCATGCATGTCATCAGAATAAATTTCATGACTTTTTTATTATTTTAAGTACTATTTTCATATTTTCCAAGACACCACTGTTTTAAGAAAAACAACGCAGACAACCAATATTCCATGAATTTTTAAAAGTCATACAAAATTTAAAACAATCTGAAATTTTTATCAAGCATTTTAAGCATCTATAATAATCACTAGATTTAATTTCATCTTAATTAGACCTATTTAAGCCATTATTTCATATTTTGTAGGTTATGACACTGTTGTTGGAATTTCAGTTCAAGTAGTAACAATAAATGAATTTACAAAAAACACCAAAATTTTAATAGCTTTGAAATTTTTACAAGATATACTAGACATCTAAATATACCATCACAATTAGTTTCATTAAAAATGAGCTAGTATAATCATTTTTCCTACATTTTAAAATTCACAAAGACAATCTACCATAGTAAACTACCAACGAGGAGTCAATGATCAACGAATTTTTTAATAATCACATAAAATTCCAATTGATCTAAAATTTTAGCATAACATTTCAAACGTCTATATATAGTAACAAGTTTATTTTTATTATGTTTAGATTACTCTAAATATTTTTTAAATATTCTAATTTTTATAAAAACGTTGCAGTAAAAATGCTAAAATAGCGAACAATATTCCTTCCACAATTTTTAACTTTATTTTTAGCATATGCATGAAGCTAAAAATTTGCATGCATCAAGTAGACATATAGACGAGTATTAACAAATTTTTCTATAATATTATCAAACAAATCATCATATTTGAAGGCAGTTTAAGGACTAATTAACAACATTTAGTCTAAATTCTCAAATAATAAAAAATAATATATTTCAACCCAAAATTTTTGTGGGAGATACCTAACATATATATAAACAATGTCTAAAAGAAATTTCTCAAAATCTCATGTCTATTCTTCTCGAAAAATCTTGTAGTGTGTGTTATTAGCCTAAAAACGGGATTGAAAATATAATTCACAAAAAAATTTGTTTCTTAAATATAATCAAACATTAAACCACACTAAATCATTCCCACAAACACCATAATATCATAGTAAACATTTGGTTTGGTATAAAATTAAATAGAAAAATGACCTCAAAACATGGCCAAAAACTCCGTTTCGGCTCCAACAATGGTTTCAGCGAACACACTGTAACTTGTCCGTTTAGCTTTTGATTTTGGATAGAAGCTCATTTTTGGCTTGAAAAGGGATTGGAAAGGACTTAGTGAGGATTTAAGAGTGACATGTGAGCGACGAGGAAAGAGTATAGAGGCTAATCTTTATTGTAATGTATGTGTACATGTGTATTATTCAGTCGTGTGTCTCGGGCATGAGAGTAAAAAAGATAAAATGAGAGAGATAAAGAGACGTAGATCCGGAGAATAGATGGGAGCTTGGTGATGGTGGTGGACATGTGCTGATAAGTTTTGTTATATGTGTGTGGTGTGTGTGTCGGATGAAAAGAAGGGAAAGAGAAAAAAATGAAAGGATGAGACGTTGGACTGCACTATTGTCCACTAATAGAACTATTTCACTAGTTTAATGAAATAAACTACTAATGCCTCCAGACTTGACACACTAACTGCCACGTACATGAAAACAACTTTTGAATTATTCAACATAAAGTGCATCTATAGTGGGATGGTGGTGTATGAAATATATTATAGTATAGGTGATGAAGTGCATATGTGAAAGTTACATTAATGAGTTAAATATATATATATAATATATATAGCTTAGTAGACACAAACGTAGAATGGAAGACAACTGATAATGCATGTGGTATAGTATAGTTGTCAAAGTATGGAGGATAAGGATAGGAGCAAGGGGTGGCATGCAACGTAGAATATAAATTGGTTTAGTTGAAAAGAAACATGGGGAAAAAACGTTGAAGCCATGAGAGCAGTGAGATCTAAACTATATAGACCATGGGGAATGACTCTCCTTAGTTCACTTTGTTGTGAAAGAAGTAAAAGAAAAAGGAGGGTTGGAAACTATGAAGAGTAACGTGGGTTTGGTATGGTTAATGGCATGTTGGTTTTCTAAAAAAATCATCCTGAACACAATATATAAACAAGTATTACACTTTATTATTATTATTTTCCTTTTTAAAATAGAACAATTATAACCGTATATGTTATATGCATTTAGGAGTAATACATATACATAACATATTATAGATATAGTCGTAAGGCTGGCAATTCGTGTCAACAGGTCAGGTTCGGGTTGGGTTGCACCTTTATTTAAACAACAAACACGCCAACCCGAACTCGACCCGTGACCTGACGGGTGAGCAAATGCCCAACCCGGACACAACTCCGCGTGTCGGCGGGTTGACACGACACGACCCGTGTAACCCGTCTTGGTGCTATTTTGTGCATGGTCGTGTTGACACGACCCGCTGACCCGTTAAACCTGATGGACCCGCAACACAATAAAAAATAAAAGGACAAAATAAACTATAATCCATGGTCCATGTAGGATTTAACTATAAGCCTACAAAGTAAACAATAACCTAACAAAACAAGACCGTCAAAAACTCTAAAGTGCCCATCCATAACAAGTCTCAACCCAAAAGTTCATACATTTATCAAAATAACTAAATGAGTTCAAATTGGTATCAAATCATGCAATATTGTTGGATGATTGAGGTGCATTCTCGTTGGCAGTTGTGCCACTAACCTCAATGGCATCTTGAATAATCTCTTCCAAGTCTTGTTCAACCTTGTTATTGTCACCTATAACAAAAATATTAATCAATTACAAATGCCAAGTAAAAATTTAATAAGAATGAATTATATAATGAATAATAAAAGAAATAAAAGATAAACATTTACCTTCATTGCCAAACAACCAATCTCTAGTGCAAATAATTGCCTCAACTATGTCAGGCTTTAGCGAACTTCGATACTGATCAAGTACACGACCACCAACTGAGAATGCAGATTCTGAAGCAACTGTAGAAACAGGAATGGCCAAAATATCACGAGCCATTGCACTTAACTCTAGATAGCGATATTGATTTGTCTTCCAAAAGGAAAGAACATCAAACTCCTCATCCCTAGTATACCTAGGCTCAGCAAGATAATGCTCTAATTGTGTTTTTGCTGCTACTTCACTTGACCTAGAAGTCATATCATCAAATGCCTAAAATAAAAGCCTAATGTTAGAAAGTTACCTGAAATTTGGAGTAAATATCAAATATAATAAACAAACTTAAAGTAAACTTCAAATAAGTATAAGAAGTTACCTAAAATATGCGTGACTCGATTCTTTTTGTTTGACCATGATTAT
Organism: Artocarpus heterophyllus; assembly: GCA_025403435.1. NCBI lineage: Eukaryota > Viridiplantae > Streptophyta > Magnoliopsida > Rosales > Moraceae > Artocarpus > Artocarpus heterophyllus. The sequence goes on from CM046335.1 coordinate 19,455,947, forward strand.
CTTTCTTGCCACCTCCTTTGTTAAAAGAAGGTGCTTTAAGGCAATGACTTGTCTTGTCACGGTACTCCTCAAAGACTGAAAAAAGTTTGTTATGAACAAGCAAAAACTCAACACAGTTTTCACCAAAAGCATAATTGTAACAAAACTCCACAAACTCTAACTTGTATCGAGGATCCAATACACAAGCAATAGACAAGATGTCACTGAATTCAGACCAACACTTTTGAAATTTCTCCCACATCCTGAATGCCATTCCCCTCACATATTCATCTTCAAAATCATTTTTCATAGCTTCTTTCAAATCATAAAAGCATGGGAAGATGGTTGGAAAGTATAGGTTAGATGTAGGATATAAGGTCCTAGAGAATGCTATAGTTGCATCATAAAACACCCTTAAAAAAGAGTGCACTTTCTCAACTTTATTCCATTCTTCACTTGATGGGCAACTCTTAAAGGACGGATCACGTGTTGCCAATTGTTGAAAAGCATCACGATACATGAGTGCACTATCAAGCATTAGAAAAGTTGAGTTCCATTGGGTTGTTACATCTTGACTTAGCCCCTTTTTGCTTTGTACAGCAACCATTTTCACACACTCTTTAAATTTATGTTTTCTTGTTTGCGATCCCTTCAAATACTTAACACAATCATGAATCTTCTCAATGGATCGATCAATCTCTTTTAACCCAACTTGCACAACAAGATTTAGTATATGGCAACAACACCTCAAATGAAAAAAATCACCATTGCTCACTAGTAAACCCTTCTTTTTAAGTAGAGAGCACAATGAATCCACTGAAACATCATTTGAATAAGCATTGTCTAATGTGACAGTAAAAAGTTTTGATTCAATGTCCCATTCAGACAATAGATTAGCAATCTTATCAGATAAAGCTATGCCAAAGTGTGGAGGAGGCATAAAAGAGAAGCTCAAAATTCTTTTTTGCAAACCCCAATTCCTGTCAATAAAATAAGCGATAACACATATATAACCGTCACTAATCAATGAACTCCAAAGATCAGATGTTAATGATACTCTACCAGGAGCTGCAGATATACATCTTAAGACAAGCAGCCTTAGCAGTGTTTCTAGTAATTAGATCAACATCAGGATATAAATATTGTAACAATGTCCTAATACCCACATATTCAACAAATTGAAAAGACAAGTCATGTATAACAATAGCACCTATCATCAACTCACAGAATTTCTGAGAATCATAACCACGACTAAGTGACATACTCCCACTAACCCTTTGTATTAACATTTGACCTATGTCTGGGGTATCTTTTTTCTTGCAAACTCTAAGGTGACGACGCAAGTTACCTGTCCCATATCTGCTTGCAATAAGGTATTTTTGCCCACATTTTTTGCATGCGCATCTTAAGACTTTATTAGATTCTAAGGAAGCATGTCAAAAAACTGCCAAACTTTAGACTTCAAACTTCTCTTCTTCAGTTGTGTGTTGCTAGGATCTCCATCTTTATCAACTTCTTGAACTTCGTCATCTACTATAGGCTCCATCCCAAGCTCCAAGTCCTTAAGGTTTTCTTCATTACCATGATGACTCTCACTATCACTTGGCACTTCTTCCATCTATAGGCGTTAAGAAACCAAACAAAGTTAACAAACAATTGTCCGAGATATGCAAAGTTTCTACACAAACAATCATTTCCAAAATGGCAAGTGTTATGCTTTCTAATAATAAATGTTGTATTCATCCCACTAAAGAGTCCCAAGAAATTGACTAACCAAAAAAAACTGAACATCTTCATTTTTGTAATTGGCTCTATATTAACTTTGAATCCTCTTCTCATTTTCTATTTTTGAGTTCAGAGTATACATACTTTAAAATTGTATGTTTGCATATAAAAAGTTTTAGGTGTATATTCACCTTCTTTCCTCATTCCAAAAATGACGACCTATTTATGTTATTATCTTCCTTTGGAAAAACGAAAAAAAAAAAAAAAAGACTCATCAGGTGTTTTAATGGAAGTGGAAGATGGAAAAAACAAGGACAAGAGAGTTTATGTAGTTGCAAGGCGATAAAAGGAAGGAGGAAAAAAAAAGAAAAAGAACCTTGGATTCCATAAACCCATAAGATCCATAACCAAAAAAAAAAAATCTGATCTCCAAAAAGAAGATAATGGTAATAGTAGTCTGCTGTCCACATTGATCATACATTTTAAACCATGTCGTGAAAACATTTATAAAATCCTTGCATCAAATCTCAGATTTTGAAAAATTTCACACTTCAATATTTACTACCAAGATCTAATTTGTTTTTATAATTTTTTACAAACACACATTTTAACATACATATTCACCAAACCCATATTTAAATGAAAGGTCATAAAAATTTAAACATCATACAAATGCACAGAGAAGAAAATAGAACCATAAACTGCTTAGTTAAAGAACAACACACACATATTATTCATGAAACAGAGAGTGAGAGATTACCTCAAAAGATGGATCGTGGAAGTTGAGTTTGGAAGGAAGAAGAGAAGAAAAATTGCACTTTACCCACACAAGTTTAAGTGAGGGGCACTGAAAAAGAAGAAGAACGAAGAAGGAGATGAAAGAAGAAGAAGGAAGAAGAAGACATAAAAGAAAAAAGAAGAGGAAAGGAGCGGCTCACTGTGAAAGGATAACCTGAAAAAGAAAAACCCTAAGTGGGTTCATTCATTTAGCACGTATGGGCGGGTTATTGCGAGTCATACGGGTTGTATTGAGTTGGGTCACACGGGTTCAATTCAAGTTCGCGGGTTAATTTACAATTTTTGGGTCAATTTCGGGTCAACCTAATTTTGACACGGTCTTTGGCGGGTTCTTGCGGGTTGATTTCGTGTTGATTCGGGTTGACCCGAACCTGACCTTTTTTTTTGTGCGGGTCAGACGGGTTCGACCTAATTTTAACCCGAGGCCTATTTTTTCAACCTTAACCCGCATTTTTCATGTCAAGTTAGTGTCGTGTCGTCGGGTCGTGACCTAAATTGCCGGCCCTATATAGTCGTATATACTTTTGTATATACAATTAAATTAATGCAATTATATATATATATATGTGTGTGTGTGTGTATATACATACATATATGAAACTGAGTGGGTTGATTCATTTAGCACGTATGGGCAGGTTATTGCGGGTCATACGGGTTGTATTGAGTTGGGTCACACGGGTTCAATTCAGGTTACGCGGGTTAATTTACAATTTTTGGGTCAATTTCGGGTCAACCTGATTTTGACACGGTTTTTGGCAGGTTTTTGTGGGTTGATTTCGTGTTGATTCGGGTTGACCCGAATCCGACCTTTTTTTTGTACAGGTCAGACGGGTTCGACCCAATTTCAACCCGAGGCTTATTTTTTCAACCCTAACCTGCATTTTTCGTGTCAAGTTCATGTCATGTCATTAGGTCATGACCCAAATTGTCGGCCCTATATAGTCGTATATACTTTTGTATATATAATTAAATTAATGCAAGTATATATATATGTGTGTGTGTGTATATTTACATACATATATGAAACTAAGACAAAGAAACATAAAGGAGTAAGTGATCCTAGAAGAAGGATTGATGAGCAAGTTACATCAAATAAAAATTCATTTTCAATTTCTTTTTTTTTTTTTTTTGAAAGATACAAAAATTAAAAAATAATTTTAAAATCTTTGAAAAATTAAAATATCACATGTAAGTAAATAAAAATCCAAGCAAGTTACCAAAATAGAAAATTTACAAACAAATCACAATAATCATACTTTAGGCACTTTATCTCATCAGAATTTCGTTAACTCATCGCTGCAAAGGACGTTAGTTCATAATAGATTTCATGATCATAAATATAATATTAGAAATATCACACAAAATGTGCTTCTAAGTCATAATTTCTATTCATTTTGACGCATAAGATTATTAAATGTTACATATCGTCAGTTAAAGAAAACAGCGGTTGCTACATAATCAAAGGAGAAAAGATGGAAGGTCCACCAAGTGAATTGGATTGGGGTAATGCAAAGATCTTTGTGAAGTTCTTAGAAAAGTTTTATACTTTAACAAAGTGTTTAGTGGGTCATATTACATCACTTTAAACTATTATTTCAAAGATATTTGTGTAGTCAAACAGGGATTGAATAAGTTGTAAGTGTGTGATGATCCTTTTTCAAGTAAAATGGCAATGACAATGAGCAAAAAGTTTGATAAGTATTGGGGGGATGTTGAGAAAATGAATCACATGATATTTCTTGGCTTGGTTCCTGATCTAAGATATAAGTTGAAATATCTTCATCATTCCTTCAAGTTTATATATGATGATTTGACATCTACAAAGTTGTTGAAGAGAGTTGAGGACACATTGCATAGATTTTTTAAGGAATATCATGGTCGGGCTCCTCCTCCACCTTTGGCTCCTCATCGTCCTACTCCACCTTCCCAACCAAAACAAGCACCAATATCAGCTGCAAAATCAAGGAATACTAGGTGTAATACCTCATCAGATTCATTGCTCCTTCAAGTTCTATTTCAAATCTCTCATCAATTTCATCGTTTACAAGTTCTAACACTCTTTTACCTAATAATGAGATAGATATAACTTTTTTTATATAATGATGATAGGTGAGGATGGTTCAAATGTACAAAAAATGATGTGGATAAGAATTTGTCTGAGGCATGTGAGGAGTTCACTGATGAAAGTTTTGATATTTTGGGTTGGTGGAAAGTTAATTCACTAAGATATAAGGTCTTATCCTAGATTGCCAAGGATGTGCTTACAGTTCTGGTTTCAACTATTGCATCTAAGACCACTTTCTCGACCGTTGGTCGTATTCTTGATCCTTTTAGGAGTTCATTGTCTCTTAGGATGGTGGAAGTAATTATTTGCTTGAAAAATTGGTTGAATGCCAAGGATGAAGAATATGAACTTATAGTTCTTAGGCAAAACATGGAGGAAGTTCAGTCTTTCGAAGATTGTTATGAAGTTGTCACAGATGGCAAAACTGCTGATTATTTTTCTATATGCTATAAGAATGTATAATTGTAATTTCATTTCTTTATTTAACTCTTTTAATTTGTATTTTCATTACTTTAATTTTAATGTAGATGATGGTGTTGTCGTTACTCTTCTGGAATCATCAAGCAATGCAACACCTTAACTGATGGACACAGAATTGTCTAAAACATTCTAGTAAGTTAGACATTTCATTATATTAATGTATTCAAATTTTAAGTTTTTATTCCTAAATGTCAATTTGATACATATATTTCATGTAGCATTGAGGATGATGATGATCCATTGGAGTTGGAAGAGGATAAGGAAGAGGGAAAGGAGTAGCATTATTGTAGTTTGTTATGTTGAATTAGATGCTCTTAAATTTAGACATTTTTAAGACTTTGCATTTGGGACTTTGGAAATTATTATTATGTTTGTTGTAGCTTTATGTTTTGATCATTTTGGACTTATGGATTGGACTGAAACTTGCCCGTTTGTTTCGATACTTGAATCATGGTTTGAATCATTTTGCTACAGTATTTTCTCTCACAAAAATTTAAATCTTCATTCAAATACTCTATTCAAATACTCGAACCAAACGGGCCCTTAGTTTCAACTTTCGTGGTTTGTTGTTGGAGTTGGACATTTAGACTTTATGGACTTTGTGTTTGTGACTTTTTGTTTTGGAATGCATGTTGGAACTTGAAACTTTAAATTTAATGTTGCAATTTGCAATGCTCTAGAAATTTAAGGTTTGTATGGTGTATAATGTAATATACTAATATGTATCATTTGACATTATGGCATGTTTTTTATAGACTTAAAATGTGGATTTAGTCTATGTCATTATGCTATTCTTTTCTCAAAGGGTTACTAGTTGTTTTTCTTTTATACTTTGAAGTAAACTTTGTTGGTTTTATGAAAATTGAAAACAATAAAACATACTCAAATAAATATATACCATTCTAAAAAATTTTTAACAATTTCAACAGAAAGTACCATAACAAATCATAAATGTGATTGCCATTATAGTATTTTTTTAGCGCCATTCCATAAAGAACTAAAACAATACACAATACGTTATACTATTTTAGCAATTCTTTAAAAAATAAAGTATAAAGTATGGTAAAGTGATAGCACGCTTCTTGTATACTGTTAGATTACCAAAGCTGAACCCCAAGTAGATCCGACTAAGGAAACCGACCAGCAATAGTCAGTTAACCAACCGAATACCCTGGTAAGTGGTGCAGTTTCAGTTTTGCATTTTCAAAAACCAAAAGTTTCGGTTTGGTTACCGACCTGACACAAACGGATCGTTTTTAATCGATGAACAACCTACTTGCATGTTTTAAAACCGTTAATTTTTCTTTAAAAAAAGTTGCGACAAAAGGAAAGAAAGATTGATATTTCTAGAAAATCTCTGTCTCTCTCTCTCTTAAATGATTAGAAATCTGTAATTATAAGCAAAAGAACAAGCATTCTCTTAAGGATGTACAGTTCGTTAAAAGGACACACACTGCAATCTTCAACCTCTTTTAATTTGTTTTGGTTGAACACTCTTTAGGAAAATACTATGATTGATAGAATAGAAGTTGCTGTCTAGGAAGAGGGAATGATATGCCCCCAACTGAGTAATCAGTACACCTTGCAATGAACTGCAGCTTTATAGAAAAGATATACCAAAGTGCAACCGCTCTTAATCATTCTACAAATTACCATTTCTATTGCACGTGATTAAAGAAGAAGAAGAAGAATAATAATAATAAAGTGCATTCAAAAGAGTACCTGCTACATACTCAAACGCTACCCTTGAAGAGATGAAGAATAGCACAAAATAACGCCTACGCCCTAAAAATGTAATCCAACAACTACCTCCACCTCCTCAAATCACAATTATAATTCAATAAATAAATAAATAAATAAATAAATAATAGTATCAAATTGATCAATAGGAAAAGAGATAAATCCTACAAAATGTTAATAGTTTGCTACACATTTTTTTATCCTTTTTTGTTATTGCTTGGATTCTGAGACTATAAAAATCTTCAGCAGTACTATTCCTCTCTGTTCCCTAACCAATAAAAAAAAAACAAACAAAAAAACCAAAAAAAAAGCTTCGTCTATCAGGAAGCTGTCTTAGTCTCTAGCTAACTTCCTAATGTTTCGAAAGCAACTTAATGCTGGAGTCATCCGTTCTTGGCCAAGCTCCACAAATGGAAAGAATCTGCTCAAATTCTGCTTTCCTGCAACTGTGGGATATTTTGCTTGAAACTTTAAGTGGGATAATGTTTTGCTCTTCATCCATTCATGTCTCGAACCCGATTCGGATAAGTTCCGATAAGATGTCAACCCATGTGTCGGGAACACCAGGTAAGCACCAATGCAGGCAGTCCTGGCCCCAGACAGCTACTGCATCTTTCTTTCCCAACCATACCGCTGGATGGGCATCTGCTCTGAACTCACTCAAATGAGTCAGGTCGAGCAATTGGATTTCCATGCCTTGCAGTGCATCTTGGATCAGAAGATTCAGAGTTCTTGCTTCTTTATTCACTCCATTGTTTCTGGGATCAAACCACAAGTCAAGCTGTACATATACCACAACCCAATTTTCTCAGGAAAATAATCTTCAAACAAAAATTAGGGAAAGCAAAATTTGTTTTAAAACAATCTGAATTTCAAGTTTGTGATACATGAATCCTGACGAATGCAATTCAGTAGTTCCTTGCAAATTTCTATTATCTCCAAAACAGATCTAGGGAGCAATTTTCAAAATTTTGGGATATTTTTTTCCCGGTACATTGCAATGAAATTTACGTAATTGTTTTTCAAATAATGTATACAGAGATATCATCCGAGTCATACCTGGGGCTCCTCAAGCGGATCATTGAACATGCAACTGCCATTTTGATTCCATTCACCACCATAGAAATGCCTTGGTGATTGCAAGCGCCAGAACTTGAGTGTTTTGGGGGGCAAGTCTTTATGTATGTGCGAAACCATATTCTGAAGAACCAGTCTAAGTCCATCCAACATCTCAAGCGGAGGAAGTATTGGTTGACCCGCCCGATAGAAAACAAGAGGTGTCTCTTTAGGGAATTTATCAGAACCCCACCTAGTGAAGACCAAACTAATAAGTACTTCCAGGCCACTTTCCACAGAGTTAATTGAAATAGAATCTGCCACAGGAACCAGGATAGTAAAAATAACTAACACCATGTAACAGGTTGCAATCATGCATTGAAAGCGGTGGAAGGCTAAGCTAGACAAAGAGTTACTATAACTATTCGAATATTAGTCATTTTACACTCATGAAGAGAAAATTCACGCTTTTCCACGACATAAGTAAGCACAACTATGTTTACTGATGCTTAAAAAGGGAAAGAGTTTCTAAAATAATTATTAGAAACAGAGATGCAAGATGTCAAAGATGGTAAAGAGCATGGTTAATAACGTATCAACATTAAATGAGAGAAAAAGAAACAGACCAACATATTTGAGTCCCCGTTACTTCTAATAATAATGAGAAAACTAAAAATAATGCCACTCCTCCCAAATAAGTTCTTCACATGTGTTGTCGCTCATAACATATTGCAGGCTTGAGATGCCAATATATTTGTCATGACATTAATTAAACATTGCAACTTGCATCAATCACATGCAATGATAAAGATTTGAAATATATAGTGGCGAAAAAAATTATTTTACCACCAACATCTTCTTTGAATTAGCAAGAGGAAAAGGAAAATACCAATGGCCGGTATTGAAAACAAGGACGTCATAGAAATCAGCAATGTTGGCCCAATCATCTGCTGGGGTATCGACATCTACCCTATAAATTCCTTTTAATCCATCCTGATTGCCATCTGAAGGTTGTTTTGGCTGCCACCTTGAGTTAATCAGTAATGAGCACATGAGGTTGTCATTTTATGGAACAAAACAAAACAGCAAGATTGTAAATGAAAATTGTCAACCCCATTGGAATCCAAGCAAAATTAAGGAGAGACAGGAATAAACATCACTAATTACCTAATTATGCATCCAAATATGAAAAAAAATCCATTAATATGTATAAATCACTAAAAATAATACAACAAACAAAGAACCATTTTATGAGGTCAAGTGTGATAAAAACACACACACACAATAGTTGCTACACCCTAAAGATCGAAAAGCATTATTACAGTAATTCCTTATGGTTCAGTCCTTCATTAGTGTGAAAACTATGACAGTGATGGCCATCGCTCAACAGATACATATATAATGACAGGAGAAAAAGACATATTACATTTTTCTCTTAAAAGTATGCAGTACCGCAGGAAAAAAATTCTGTTTACTCATGGCACCCCATAATCTAGCTAAATTTCATTCATTTTGAGTAAATCCTAACCCCTAGAAAATAACCACCAGATTAAAAACTCTTTAACAGCTCTACACAACATTCTTACACACAAGAAAACAAAATTTCAACCTTCGAACATCATTAGTTATATCCCCATAAATTTGCAATGCCACCATAATTCTGTCTAATTCCTCAACATTTACACCACCCATCAAAATGGATAACATTTAATTTTCAAGGTGAAAAACAATCAAGGTTTGTTCATCCATTTAATTATTCTGAAAAGAAACTATCAACAAAGTGAGAATCTTACTCATATTTGGCGAGCAAGACAGCCCGATGATAAGCAACGGTGACATTGAATTTTGGAAAATAAGCTCCTCTCCAAGCCCCTTTTTTCTTCCACTTCTTGGCGTCCAAATCAGCAACTCTAAGAACACACAAAAACGACACCAAGTAGTTCTCACTCAAAGAGTCTCCCACAAACCCGATATTCCTATTCTTCATAAGACCTAGAAACCGAGAAGGGTCGATCCTCGGCAAATCACACTTTTCAGGCACCCATTTCCAAGAATTGATGTTGCCCATGTTGTCCCTCTTGTTCCTCAGACAGTTCCAAGCGTTCCGGTGAAAAGGGCATGTCTCATCGTAGATGGGTCTCAGAGTGGGATCGAAAACCCAGTGGCCTTTATAGAAATTGCATGAATTTCTCACTGATTTGGATTTGTAGTTCGCTGAAATGGGGATGTTTTTGAGAGTTTCGGTAGGAGGAGAAGAAGAAGGAGAGAGAGAGTAGAAGGGAAGGAGAGAGGAGTAGAGAAATATGAGCGAAAGGGTAACGAAGACTAGCCATGGGAAGAACTGTGAGAGGAGCTTAGTGGGCATTGTCAAGGTTTTGCATTTCTAGTGGAAACTGGAAAGAGAGCTTTTTGCTGGTTGAAGATTAATGAAACCAGAGGAGGGTTGATCTGAAAATTTATAGCACGTGCTTGTTGATGTCATCACAAAATTAAAAAAATATATATTTAAAAATTTATGAGAGGTAAGCATGAAGAATTAAAGGGTGTTTGGGGTGGTGAAAAGTATTTATTAGAACCATTTTTATTGTAGTATGTGAGAGTTTTATATTATAATAATTTTATTTATTGTTATTATAGCATGTAAAAACTTTATACTATTTATAACTGAGTTTGTGATAAAAACTATAATTCCTATCATATTTCTTAAACAGTCGGTTAATAATTAATCAAAATAGTTTTGGCATGCAGTGCCAAACATTGAAAAATTTTGTGCAAATTAACAAAGATTTTTTTTAATGAACTCATTGTACGGATAAAATGGCCAGATAGACACTGCTATAAGGCCTTCAATGTTTCATGGAAATTAACAAAGATTTTTTAATGAGCTCCTTGCACAAATGAAATGCCTATAAATAGGCAGTACTATAAGGCAATAGATATAGGATAAGATGATGTAGTGCGAAGAGTAGAAGAAACCAAAAAAAAAAAAAAAAAAAAAAAAAAAAAAAGAAAGACTATCAATAAAAATTCTTGATATTTTTTCTCCATGTTATAGTCCTTGTGCTTTTAGTTTACTATATTATTTTCTTATAGTATCATAACAGCACGATTCTCTAACCTTTGGTATTTGTGGTAAGTTAGATTTCTCAAATTAATAATTGATCTATATACAGCGTCAATATATACACTTGGTTTCTTAGATGCACTCCCGTAACTTTACACCACTTCAAATCATATACCTTTAACATGTTCCAAAAGTCATTTGGTATATTTAAATATTGTTTTAATGTTTATATTTATTAGTTCATATGATCATCATTTATGTGTCCACTAACATAAAACTTTTCCCATAATACATATGTAATTTCTTGGTAGGTTTGCCCAATTTTTTATTTTAAAATTATGTTAGCTATTTTGTTGTCATCTATTTTCTAATTATATAATTTTCCTTTATAGCTTTTTGTAATGTCAAATATCACAAAGCTTGAGTTTATTGTCCTTGATATATCAAGTAAAAATTACTTAACATGGACTCTTTATGCTGAAATACATCTTGATGCTATAAAACTTAGAAATATAATGAAATAAGGAAATGAAGCATCCTTGCAGTGTCGTGCAAAAACAATGATATTTCTTTGCTATTATCTCCATGAAGCTTCAAAAGCTGAATATCTTGCGGTAAAAGATCCATTTGTGCTTTAAGAAAGCCTAGAAGAAAGATATGATCACCAAAAGACTATAATACTCACACATGCTCGCTATAAGTGGATGCACCTGTGCTTACAAGATTTTAAAATAATTAGCGAGTATAACTCCGCAATGTTAGAATTACTTCTCAACTAAAATTATGTGGAGAAAATATTACTAAATTAGACATGTTAGAGAAAACATATTCCACTTTTTATGCCTCAAATATGCTTCTACGGCAACAGTTTTGAGTGCGTAGCTTTAAACAATATTCTGAGTTAATATTTTGTTTGCTTGTTGTTGAACAAAATAATGAACTTTTAATTAAAAATCATTAATCAGCCTAATTGGTTTAGCACCATTCCCTGAAGTGAATGCTTCATCTTTTGAAAATCTCCTAAAGCAAATGTTGTGTTGTTTAATAGTCGCAGCGTGATCGTGACCGTAATTGTGGTCGTAATTGTGGTTAGAGTAATACTTGGTATTGTAGTGGTCTAAACAATAACTCTTCAAATTTTAAAAAAGCAACACAATTCCACTAGAAGTGGGAAAATGAGGAGAAAAGTGAAAAAGGAAAGGGCCCTAAGAGTAAAGAAACTCTTTGCTACTGCTGTGGTATGAAAGGACACTGGTCACTTACCTGTAGTCGCGTACTTGTCGTATGCCAAAACATCGTGTTAAACTTTACCAGTCTTCATGAAAGGAGAAAGAAAAGGGCGTTGAATCAAACTTTATTAACCATCACTTAGACATTACTCTTTTAGATATTTCAGATTTCTTTGGGAATTCGGATAGAAAATTTGATTATTTAATTGAAGATAGAAATGTCCATACTGCATGGTATGTGATATCATGATAGCATTAAATAACCTTTAGTATGTTGACTTGTAATTTAGAGTATGTTGCTTCATATGTCACATTCAACTTTTCGAATTAAATAGATGTACAATTCTTAATTTAATATCTATTATTTAATACTTATTATTTTTATATTTTATTCTTCATAAAGAATATGAATTTTATTAATCTTGATTTCAAGGCCAATTATGAAGATCTGTATTTGACAAACAGTGCGACAATGTACACAATTCTTAAAGATAAAAAGTATTTTCGAATTTAAATCTTGGCGAGGTTAATGTCAATACAATTTCTGGTTGTAACGACCCTACTTATTTGGTTGTTACTTAACTATTTAATCTTAATCTTAAAAATACTTTAACCTAAAGTACTTAAATTTTAGAATAATTTTTTTTCTAAAAAGAAATCTTGATAATGGCCTCACAATTTTTTTTTTTTGAAAGAAATACTAACTTCCTAAGACATAATAAGAAGATAATAATAATTATTACGTTTTAACATAATAATAATAATAATAATAATAATAATAATAATAATAACAATAATAATTTCTAAAAACTTAATTCTTTAAATCCACCATAACTATAATTTCTTAAGACGTAATAATTATAATTTCATAAAACTTTTCCCTTTATTACATTTTTTATTTAAATTAAGAAACATTCCTATTTTAAAAAATTTCTAAATCACAATATTTACTTTTAAATCATAAAGATAATTATTTAAAACTATTTCTTTTAAACATTTTTTATAAAATTAAAATAAACCTTTAAAAGCATTTTTTTAAAAAATTAAACACTGCTAGAAATTTCCATGTATTTGTTGTAGTTTATGCTACAACATTTTAAAATATTAAAACTGCTCTAAACTAAGGTTATATGACTACAACCTCAGTTTCTAAACTGTACTTATGTACTTTCATTTACTAATAAATACGTACACAATTTCGTAAAATAAATGCACAAAATTTCATAAATTAAAATGCATAAAACTTTGTAAACTAAAATTCATAAATATTGTAAACTTAAAATGCATAAAATTTCGTAGTCTTAAAACATGGAAATATATTATTTTTACGTAAGCCGTATCCATTCTTATTTCCATCATTCGTTTGCCACTCACCACTGTCCATTAAATGTTGCTGACTGGTTCTTTTCCTTTAGCATGAAAATTCTTAAATGAGCTTTCGTTCAGCAAATAGGAAATTAGACTCATAAAACATATTTAAAGAGCATTTCATGAAAACAGGCATGAACACTTTATGCTTGTTTATCGACTTGTTTTATGCTTAAATAATTAAAGCTTTAACTTATCTTATTGTATGGACTAGGATATTCATACTAGTTGCACGCGATCCTTAGGAGGTTAGGGTTTGCGAGGTCTCCAACGACTTTTAGGTCTTAAATTAAATTGAAATAGTACCTCTCCGTAGGTCGAGAGGTTAATACGACACATTTAACTTATCTTATTTTTTTTTTGTTTTGGTTAACTTATTGTGTGTATGCAGTATGATATGTTACCACATAACATCATGAATCTTAATTCATAAATCATAAATCCTAAAGATGCTTAACTTGAAAGTGACTAAGTAGTATAATTTATTACTGCATGTATCACATATTGATCATGACATAATCACAGCATAATAAAATATGACATGATATAAACATGACAAATCTTAATTATAGCATGACTCAACATAGCATATCATGGCATCATTTGACACGATACAACATAACATGGTATGCTATGTCATGACCTAACATAATTTAACCTATCATGGCTAGCATAGCATATCATATCACTGAGCATGTATTTCATAATTTTTTTATGAAATATGTAAAATATTTTGTTTAGATATTGTTCATACTATAGGCAAAATTCTTACTTACTTGGATTTCGAGTTAAGCGGTTCCAGTTGGATCTTATTGTATCTACAGTCCAAGAAGCATCCTCGACAGTGGTCCTAGTGCAGCCAAGGATGGTTAGAAATGCTTCATAGAGATTTATAATTATTGAAATCATCATCTTGGGCTTATTACTTCAATCTGTGTCACCTTGATCTACGTATAGTCGGTACTAGACAATTTCCAATGAAGTAGAATCAGCTCAAATGGAGGGCACAATCAGGTTTGGAACATTGAAACGAGTTAAGAGACGGTTTTAGATCATAGATTGGAGGTCGGGATCACAAGATCCGAGGTCCACCAAAGCCCAACCACCTACGATAGTGCGGGGTGGCACATGCGGCAACTTCGGCTATCGACTGGTGTTGCAACTTTAGGTTCCACCATTATTCGACCTCCTGAGTTAGTTGGTTGCCCTAATTTTGCCTAATTTGGCCTCTAATTGTGTAGATCAAACATGGGTTTCTAGGCTAAAATCGATCCATGGATCTCAGTCACATGACAGTTGGTCGACCAAATTGGATTGGGGCTTTTGTTCCCCTCACTCTGACCATTTCCTATATAGTGGTGCATCTTACCACCCTTGGGAACAACAAAAAGGCAAAAATTGGCGGCGGCTTACGAAAGCATTGGTGGGCCTCCTTTGTTCGCGGTGGTATGCCCCAATTGAGGGTTAGGATATGATCCTCATCCTCTTCTGAACTTGTTGGGGCCATCAATTTGGCTCAACAGTGGTGGGAGTAGTGAAGACAATGTGCTCCATGTTGGGCTGATAGTGGCGATGTCGAGCTTTAATGGGCAATGACGTAATGGCAAAATTGATCGAAGCTTCCTAGTCCTTGTTGCCATCTGGTCCTATTGGCAACAGTGGTGTGCCACACAGCCAATCGAATACGATTGATCCGACTGTGACTTGATAGCAAAATGTGATGACTTTGTCCAAGCCGTTCTATCTAAAATTGAATAGGAAAAATGGTATCATTCTCTTCATCTCATCGATCTGAGTCTATATAGACCAAAATTGCATCAATTGGTGCTCGAACAGTAAAGAAATCACGCCATAAAGAATTGATCTTTTTGCTAGTTCAGACGACGATTACAGACTGCTCTTGTGGAGTTATGGCTAGGACAACACGTCATTAAACTCGGCTCTTCACAATCTATCCATTGACACCAGCTATGTCGAAAATGGAGGTCGAAATTTCCGGTTGAGTTTTTGACCATTGATGGTAGAGAAAGAAAGTAGAGAGAGAGAAAATCTGATTATAAACTTCTGATTTATCGTAAAAAATGATAATAGTAATAATTCCTAAAAATTTTTGTAAATTAAATTGACTATCTGCAAGTCAATTTAATTAAAAATCTGGACTTAGCACAATTTCATGTTTTATGGGTATAATCCAAACTGTTTATTGTAAAAAATGGTTTATGAGTCTATCTCCAATCTATGGATGTTTTGTAAACTTTCCTTAATCACTTTACAGATTGAAATTTTTTTGTTTGTGATTTTGCATTCGCCTTAAAGGCTTGTGCAATATTTGTGGATTTCATTAATGTTTTTATAATAATAATAATAATAATAATAATTATTATTATTATTATTATTATTATTTGCACATAGTTATTCACACTTTGTAAGTAACTAACTATGAATGTATAATATATTGTGAATTCTTAAATTTTTAAATTCCTTTAGATAATTCTTGATATGTATTGTGATATCATGAAAATCGAGATCGATCTTGCATACATGAACTTTATGCTCACCTTTTTTGAATCATGGTGTTGAGCTATGCATCACTTATCCCTCTTATTAACTGACATCATGTAGGAATTTCGTATAATCATACTAAGTTAGAAATTCCTTTTCATTAATTTATCTCAATTTAGATTTTTTAATTGAGATTCTTTTAAAGGCCTTTACTTTGACTCATACATAAAATTGTTGAATCATAAAAGCCTAATTTAGTATATTGAGTAATTATTTTTAATTATCCAAATGTACTATCATAACATAACATTTTGTTATATGTTTCATACATAAAGCGTATAAAATTATGTAATTATAATATTATTTACTACTGAAGTCTAAAGCATATAAAATGTACTATCATAACGTAACATTTTGGATTTGAGACATGTATAATAAAGGGTAGTTCTTCTAGGCTTACCTCCTTTGTCTGGCAGCGGATAAGAGTCATCACGTGGTCGCTGAAAAATGTCAAAATCTTGCTGGAATCAGGTGTGCAAGCTAAGATCACAAAGAGAGAGAGTGGGTGGTATAAGGTCACCTCTACCTCTCATATTCCCCAACCGTGAAACAATCCTCCACACAGACAAAATATATATATATATATATATATATATATATATATATATGATGTGATATATATTGAACAACCATAGGGAGTGGGCCTTAATAGGTCTTTTTACCAATAACGGGTCTTTGGCCCAATAGGCTGATCAAGTACTTTGAGAGGAGAACCATGGCCGTAAGTTGGTCAATAAAATGAGTGTCTATTCTATTATGGTCTGATATTTAACATACATACATTAACAAATGAGAGAAGAGGAGAATTAGGCCTTTATCATTTGGGAAGAAAAATAAATGTAACAAAATGTAATAATGTTTAATAAATAACCCACTTAAATTAAAATGACATTTATTTATATATAGAATGAGGTAGAGAGAAACACGAAATAAAAGAGAGAATGAAAAAAAATAAAAGGAGAAAAAGGAAGAAAAATAAAAAATATGGTAAAATTAAATGTTCAAATGTTTAAAAAAACACGTAATTTTAGAAATGTTATATACTTAAATATTTTAAAAATATGTTATTTACTTACATTAAAAATTAAAATTATGCTATTTGATGCAATTTCCGTTAACAAATTAACAATAACAAAATTGTTTGTAATATGTTTTAGTTCATATTATAATGAATTACTTTAATTTTGGAAGTCTATTCCAATACATTATGTTTTCTCTAGTCGTATTTCCTCCAATATTGTGATTCCTATTTCCTAGCATCTTTTAAGAAAACTTGAGAGTTTGCAAGAAGATTCACACCCATTTTCTTCTTCTTCTTTTTTTTTTTTTAGTAAATTGCTTAATTGGTCCACAACTTTTCACAAAAATAAGATTTTGGTACTTATTCTTTTTTTTTTTTAATTTTTCATTCTTTAACCTTTTATTTAGTAACTGAGGGACCATTTTAACAGTTAAACCATTAAGTTTGATAGTTAAAAATTATTAGACATCATTTTCAAAGAAATTACTAAATTAGCCTTTAAATAATTAATATATTAAAAAATTAATTTTAAAATTACAACAAAAATAAATTAAAAAATCTGAAAAATAAGACAAACACAAATCACATCAGATTTTTCTCAGATTTTCTTCTTCCTCAAACCCCATATTTTTTCAAAAATAAAATCACATCTTTCTTCTTCCTTAGATTTTCTCAAACCCTATAATCCTTAGCGTCATTCCCGGAACTCAAACCCCACTCCGCAACACTCTCCCACCTTCTCCCAACCTCCGCCGAATCCCCACCATCGACATCCTCTTTCCGTTGGATGTACAAGGCCATGACACACCCAACATGAACCAAACACTGAAACGCATAGCCCACCACCCACAGCCTCAACAGCACCAAGGGCTTCTTCTCCAAGCTCAGCGCCAAGACTGCGAATCTACTCTCGACGAGGGCCAAGTTCTAGAGAACATTGAGCACTATCATCGGCTTCGATTAGGCCCACCCGCTTTGCCTCTCCTCCAACTCCTCCACTACGTTCTCCAGCATCTATAACGACAGCTTTCGAAGCATCATCTACCTCCCGTTCGTGTGCCGCAGCATCTATTTTTTTGCCAAAAAAACAAAGAGAGAGAAAGAGAGAATGGGAAAAAGAAAAAAAGTGGATTCTCGATCTCTTCCTCTTCCTCCATGTTTTTTTGGCAAAAATAGGGCTGCTTTCGTTTGATTGGTGGGCAAAAGAGAGCCACCAGAAGGCACCGTTGACTTTGCATAATCTTGACGGAAGAGCCTTGCGATGGGTCTTGTCGTCGCGGTAGTAGGATGGCCATGGGAGAGAACAGGTTGCATCTCTATCGACTCGCTCA
This sequence comes from Artocarpus heterophyllus, assembly GCA_025403435.1. Taxonomy (NCBI): domain Eukaryota; kingdom Viridiplantae; phylum Streptophyta; class Magnoliopsida; order Rosales; family Moraceae; genus Artocarpus; species Artocarpus heterophyllus. The sequence goes on from CM046335.1 coordinate 19,474,365, forward strand.
TGACAGATCTCGAGGTAGGGACTGCCAACATGGCTAGAAAGGGAGGGGAGGGGAGGGGGGGGGTGGGGCTTGCCAGAGTTGGTGAACTGGTTTGATTCTAGGTTCAATTTTAACTAGTTTGATTTTTTCTGGGTTCAATTTTTGGGAGAGATGAATGACTTTTTGGAATTTTTTTTTTTGATGAATGGCTTTTTTTTATTGGATAATTTTTGGCACAAAAAAAAAAGATTTTTTAGACATTAAAACGGTTCTAGTTTTTTTTTTTTATTCTGTTGAGGTTCCTTACTCTGTTACAGTCATTTTTCTTATTTTTTTGAAAAAAATTGGGACAGTTTACATGTAAAAAAAAACATATTTTTTTTTGTTCTAAAAAAAAGAAAACTTTTACTCAATTCAAATTTTTTTTTGTCCATTTCATCAAAATCTTCCTCAATTGTTTATAGGTTTGATTATTTTATTTTATTTTATTTTATTTTATTTTTTGGTGGCTGAGGAAGGTGAGAAACAGAAAAAGAATGGTGGTGATGGGTTGGATGAGATTTTGGATTAAATGTATACAAGATTTTAGGTTTTTTTTTTCTTTTTGATTTTGCTGATGGTATTCAATATATTAAGTTCTTATTTTATTGGTTTTTATGTTTTTATTTTAATTTCTTAAAACAATATTAGTCATTTTATTAAAATACCCTTGCTAGGGGCATCATGTATAGCTTATACAACACCAAAAGTTAACAGAGGTTAATTAACATGATCTCTCAGCTGTTAAAATAAAAGGTTGAAGGCTAAAATATAAAAAAAAGGTTAGAGACTAAAATTTTAGTTTCGTAAAAGATTGAAGATCAATGTAGTAATTTATCCTTTTTTTAAATAAAAAAAATTCACACACAGCTTTGTTTCCCCTGATTCCTTGTTCTGATCTTTTTTTTAGAAAACTTAGAGAGTTTGCAAGAAGATTCACGCCATTTTTCTACTTCTTTTTCTTTAAAAAAAAAATCACACACAGCTTGTTTTTTGCCCTCTATTTTTTCTTATTTTTGAAACTATTATCACGTACAAACTGAATTATTTTGCATCTGGTATACTTCGTAAATCAACAACATCAACTTATCATTGGACGTTGTATAAGTAAGCACTACTGATAGTGCGTATACAGTGTGCCTACAACAGCTTTTTCCCCTACGGCAAACCTTTCCCTTATACCCGAAAATTCGGAGGATTTTGAAAAAGGATTTTACGAAAAAAATAATTTTAGGTAAATAATTTTTTTGACAGGTTTTTGGTACAAAAAAATTTATTTTTTAGATATAAAAATAGTTTCAGTTTTTTTTTTTCTTTTTACTTTGTTAAGATTTCAAAAAAAAGAGACCATTTCTTTAATTAAGGATTTTTTTTGCTCTTTTATCAAATTCTCCTCCAGAAATTCACACTTGACAAAAAAATAAAAGAGCAATTTTTTTTTATTCTCATGAAAAATTTTGCTATTAATAAAACAGTATAATATATTGACTGATATAGACAAACTTAAAATTTACGGTGCGATGTAAGATCCGTTCAAAGTATACCATGAATTGAATTAAGGGGTGTTTGGCAGTGATGAAAACTACGCAGTTCTCACCACAATCTTAATTATAAACAGTGTAAAGCTCTCACATGTTACAATAATAATAAAAAAAATATGCTAAAGTATAAAACTCTCACATACTACAATAAAAATGATTCTCACCATTAATTCTTACCACTTTTTCAATCACCTTGTAAGTCCTATGATTTCATGAGAATTGAGACGCTGAAAAGATTTTTAGCAATGGTAACAGAAAAAAAAAAAAAAAAAAAACAGACACAGGCACACAGTCCCCATAAAATAATAACAGCATAAAATTCGAACCATAAAAAGACAAAAGCAACTGGGCCAATGCCAATCGACGTGACCATTAGCCGTATTACCAGTCGTTTTCGTTGTCCTTCTTCTTCTTCTTCTTTTCCTAATTCGTATATTTCTTCCACTGCACTCAGCTCTCCGTCGACCCCACATCGTCTCTCCGCCTTCTGCCTCTCCTTACTTTCTGCTCCTGGTGAGTTAACCTTCTTCCTTTTCTCTCATTCCAATTTCTTCTCGTTTTTCCACTTCACTAAAAATGAAAACGCCCTTTTGGGTTCTGATCTGTTTGATTTGATTTCCCAAGTTGGGTTTGCTTGGGAAGATAATTGGGTATTTAGCTTACATCTGATATGGGAATTTCTGGAATGTTTTCGTTGACTTTCCAACTTGCCTTATTTTTTGGCCTGGTAGGTAGCTTTTAAAGCTTGAGAACCAAGGGAAATTGGGATTTAGTATCTGCGTTGTAATTGAAATTGCACTTCTTTTCCTTTTATTGAGGGTTTTGAAGTTCTTGCTTGGTGATAAATGTGGGAGTTTTGGATTTGTGAAATGCATGATAGTGATTGAGCAAAAATGATCAAGGAACACAATTTTCTGTGCTAAAAGCAATTTAAAATGAATTTTATGCTGTCCCTTTTGATATCTTTGTATCTGAGAATCGGCAAATTCATTCCGCATTGTTCACAATATTTTGGGTCTTCTTTGGACTGAAGTGTACAAGTTGAGGAAATGACAAAGACAATTTGTTGGGTTTGGTATTCTATCAGGTGCCTTGCTAGCTTAGTTATGGTTTATCCACTTCGTGTCCATAGATCCCATTTTGCTTGAGTTAATAATTATAAGATCAGCTAGAAATATTTACTTTTGCATCGACGCATAATTGGTTTTACCGCAAGTGAATTGTTTCTACTTATAGATGCTTGAAGTTGAATATTTCCTAGCATGAGCATCTTTGACCCTTTTTTTCCCTTGAAAAGAAATGAAGTTTTTATCAAATAAAGCAAAAAAGAACAGTTACATAGAAAAAGGACAAAGGTTCCTTGAAAGAGCAAAACAACAATTATAAGTTACAAGAAAGAAGACCAATCCCTAATGAGATCCGGAAAAAGAAGGCCACTATCTTTAACTGATATGTTTGGTATTACACTGGATACGTGTCTCATTGGCTTCGTTTACTTTGGAAGAATGAAGATCATTCGTAATTCTTCATGTTGAATTGTAATGTTCATCTACCTACTACCCTTATATTTAAGAGCTGATTTTATTCGGTTCAGTCGCAAAGATGGATAGTGCCGCAGGTAGTCCCAGTTTGTTTCCGTTACACCGTTGCAAGACTATTCATCTGGTTCGTATAAACTCTTCCCTCGTATTTAGATGCAGTGTCATTGTAGATCCTGAACTTTCTAATATGTGGTTTGAAGGGCATCCAAAGTTGTCCTCTTTTGCTGTTTGATTGCGAATCAAGCCACTGTGGTCTTATAAAACTGTCCATCCAGGTCAGGCATGCACAGGGTATCCACAATGTAGAGGGAGAGAAGAATTACAAAGCGTATATGAATCCAGAATATTTTGATGCACACCTTACTCCACTAGGCTGGCAGCAAGTAAGAAGCAAGTAATTGATTACATTTTCTTTCTGTAAGTTATTTTAAATTAGGTGAAAGAAGTCCATCAATTTGACTTGCTGATTTCAACAGGTAGACAATTTGCGTAAGCATGTTCATGCATCTGGCCTTTACAAGAAGATTGAGTTGGTAATTGTATCTCCTTTGCTGAGGTGATTAGAGAACAAAAGAACTATAATTGAACACTAGTTGTTTCAGCTGAAGCATGCAAAATAAAAGTCATTTTAGATGAGGTTTGATGATAATTTTGTACTCTCACTTTGATATTGTAGGACACTACAAACAGCTGTTGGAGTATTTGGGGGTGAGGGCTACACAGATAAACTGGATATACTGCCGATGATGTTGGCAAATGCAGGGAATAGTGGACGTGGTGCAATTTCTAGTCTTGACTGTCCCCCCTTCATAGCGGTAGAGCTTTGTCGCGAACATTTGGTAGGTCTTGTAAAAATGAACAGATATTCTTTCAATTAGTCACGCATCTTCTAAATGGTACTCCATAATGTGGTAGATGGTTATAACTATTATTAATGGGGCATGGGTGAACGTCATGCATGGTTTATTGTTGGCCTAATGACTATATTACTTTTAAGGCATCTCAGAAGAATTCCATGTGTTTAGAGGCCGATAGTAGCTATTTCATGCATTCCTTATTAATTCTTCGACTTTTCTTAGAAGAATTCCATGTGTTTAGAAGCCGGTACTAGCTATTACATGCATTCCTTATTATTACTTAGACTTTTCTACGCACTAATTATTTTTTGGGCATGTTGCAAATTGTTTGATGGCCTATTGTGGTATAAATTTTGATATAAAATACTAAGAGAACTCAGTATATTTTTCATTCAACTATTAGTTGAACCTGAATTTAATCCATGGTAATTGTGCTGTTTCTTTATTATATCCCTTTCACGGAGGAAGAATGGTACATGATATTGGATTTGTATGGAGATTTAAGGCCTTTTAACCACTGTTCTTGAATACTTCTCATTGCAGGGAGTTCATCCTTGTGACAACAGAAGAAACATCAGTGACTATCAATTTCTGTTTCCAGGAGTTGATTTTTCACTGGCAAGTGTTGGTTAGATAAGATAAATCTTATGAAATTTATCATTTTTTACTTCATCGATGGTGCTTGTAACCTCTGAGGCTGTGTTGAATGGAATTTCTGTATTTGTGCAGATAGAAAGTGATGAGGATGTGTTATGGAAGGCCTCTGTTAGAGAAACAAAAGAAGAAGTTGCAGCTAGGGGATTGAAGTTTATGAACTGGTATATATACACGACTAGGATTATGAAATTATCAGAGTCCTATAGTCGCAGCTGCAATTTTTGTCAGGAAAATTATGAACTTAGTTCTCTTGAAGTTCTTTTGCAATGTTTTCTTTTATTTGAACATTAAATGGAACAGTCAAGATTCCTTCAGTAGAAGACTGGAAAACAGTGTTTTCTTAATTTCTACACAGGTTTGACGTCATATGAGTATACTGGTCTTTCAATTTTAAAAGGGCTTAAAGGTTTTGCCGTTGAGTTTATTTTGTGACCAAAAGCAAGAAGTTCATTCCTCTTGGTCTCGTTTTCTGCTTGTCTTGCTTGATGTAGAAGTCATGTGTTCTTAGCTTAGGGTCTAAAACACATCTTTTTGGGGATAGTTTTTTTAACCAAAAAACATAATCCTTATACTAAGCCGATGGACATTAAGATAAAATTTATACACAAAGTATATACTTTTTTTTTTCCCTGTTTTGTTTTGTTTTGTTTTGTTATGTTTTTTTTTTTGTTTTTTGTTTTTTGTTTTTTTTTTTTTTTTTTTTTTTTTTTTTTTTTTTTTTTTTTTTTTTTTTTTTTTTTTTTTTTTTTTTTTGTGTTTAAAAGTCCATGGATTGCATGTGGGTTGTTTTGTGGATGCAACTGTAGAACCTTTTATTTTATTTGCAATTTGCAGGTTGTGGACAAGGAAAGAGAAGGAGATAGCAATTGTTACTCATAGTGGCTTCTTGTTTCATACACTCAAGGCATTTGGAAATGATTGTCATCCGCTGGTGAAAAGAGAAATATGCAAACAGTAATTGTGCACTCTTGCCTCTTAATGTAAATTTTCCTTTGACAATTACCTATTGTAAGAAATAACCTTTTTAATACACTTGCAGCTTCGCAAACTGTGAGCTTCGCTCCATGGTCATTGTGGATAAAAGGTTAGCTTGTAATTTTCAATCTACTGATAGGAATTCCAAGAAAATAATTTTAATGCAGTGTGGAAATTATTTTTGCCCTTTTTTTTATATATATTCTACCTATTTTTCGATCAAATTCCCTCATTGAGCTCCAATCTAGCAAACCGAATCTGTTTCCTTTGTTTCTTCCTCATCTATTATTCTTCTTAGAGCTTTTGCTGACTAGTATTTCAAGTTATTTTTAGTTGCAGCTCTAAACATTTTCTCATTGAAGAAAGCACTCTTTAATCTTACCAAAATTCTCCAATCTTCAGTATGGCAGGCTCAGATCCCTCGATGACTAATTATCCAGGAAAGATTCCTCCTGGGCCTGATATCTCCAGCAATATTGACAAAAACCTCGAGAAAGAAAACTCTAACTCTTGATTTACAAAATTTGGTAAAGGGAAGAAAGAAAAGAAAAGCCGAGAAAATCCGATTCTAAGTGTGATTTGTTCATCAATTTCGTGGTTTAAATTTCTGGTATTTCTGTGCAAGTGTCACAAAGGCTTTTGTGTTTAGTTAGACACCTTACATGTAATTGAAGTTCATTGCTCGTCACAAGTGACAGTGTCCCTTTCAAGTCTCAATCTCTTTTCTTTGCTTTCTTCTTTTCTTATGAAAATTTGCTTGTGTTTCTGTGTTGGCAAAATTGTTACAAAATTGTAACCTTTTATGTGTTTTGTTAAATCTTTTAGATGGAAGATTGTAGAATACACAGTATTATTCTTTGCGTGGCCATATTGAGCCTTGAAATACTCTTTGCGTGGCGATATTGAGTCTTGAAATAACTATTGGATACTGAAAACAGTCTAAATTATATTTTTACCTTTCAATCTTTGTTAGACTTTTTTTTTTGTTCTTAATATTGATGCTACTATTAGAGGTAGATAGAACGGCTTTATTAGAGGACAGGCATTTACTGCTATTTGTCTTTGGTAAATATATTGCAGAACAAATAAAATCCTTTATTCAACCTCACATCTGAAGCATCTTGTCAACTTTTTCTTGTGGCTAAGAATATCAACCTTAAGTTCATTTAGCTTTTATAATTCTATTAATTTAAAAATGTTCTAAAATCAGGGTTTTTTTTTTTTTTTTTTGGTTTTTGTTGTGTTCAGATTTCTGTTCTTTATTCTGTTAAATCTCAATATCTATGCAAATATGATATATAAGCAGAACCGTATAGCTATGAATGGCACCATGATACCACAAGGAATTATTATGCAAGGACATCTTCATATTTGTAATTGTATTTGAACAGTAAGAAAAAGTGGAGTTTTAAGCCCTTTGAGAAAAATAATAATAATAAAAAGGAGTTCCAGGAGTAATCTTTTCCAAGCCAAGCTTTTCACGAGAAGAGACTACAGTCTTCACTGAAGTCCCCTGAATCTTGTTGAAAGTTTCACTGCGAGCGGTTATATGAAATATATTCTTGAGAGAAGGTCTTGACATAGCTTTTTGGTAAATGTAAGGATTCGTGGCCTAAGGAATAAATACTTTGATTATATTTATGATATTTTTGGTGAAATAAATAATAATGTGCATATTTCATTTATTAGTAATGGTCCTCATATTACTTTCATAACGATGATTGTATATTAGCAAATGTGTGATTCATGACTACTAGAACCAAATCTTAGAATTGAGCATATATGGAGTTTATATGTGAAAAGAACTTACTTAGAGGTTAATAATCTAAATAATTAGTCCACAATCTATGTATAGAGCTCGACACTTTATATATGATAAGGTTGTAATAGGGATCTACTTCCAATTAAGGGGCGACTTATCTTGGTTATAGGAGCGGGTTGACTCCATGGTAGACATATTGGTGTGGTAGACCTAATAGTCGCACACTAGACTACACCTAAAGTTGAATTGATTTAATAATAATTTCATTTAACTTAAATCAATTTTCTTTGATAATAATTTATATGTTATCTTCATCCTGAAGTGAATTCATGACTCTATGTTTATAACTTGTCTCTTTTTGATATGCCAAAGACAAGAGTTTTGATAAACGAAGACTATTTTTGATATGTTGAAAATACAATCTATATTTGATGAAAGCATAATCCATAGATATATGAAATTTGCAGATCTTTAACAAGAGTCAATGTTATCCTTTCAAAGGCATTATTCAGGTATTAGAAAATATAACGAGGCTTCGGTCTTTTGGATACATATGATAACCGAGTGATATTCCTTTTGTATGTCTTATAAAAGGAATGAATTTTTCAATGGTGAAATAATGAAAATTTGAGATAAAATAATTGGAAGGTAAAACGGAATTAAGTTTTTTATCCAATTATGGATAACTTATAGGGATACACATAATATAAGAGGTCAGGGACAAGACTTATATTTCAGAAGTCTCAAAATATGTTCTATTATCAAAAATGCAACTTGGAGTCTATAGTGGAGTGACACCAAAGTTAATAATTAAATAGATAATTAATAAGAGATTAATTTATTAGTTATTATTGGAGCTTGATAATATATGTCCATTGGGTTCCCATGCTAGCTCATAAATTCCTTTATGACAGATTGGGCAAATACAGATTACTATCGGTAAGACAAAAGTATACGCAAGTCGGGCCACTAGGCCTGATGGGACACATAGGCCACAGTCTTGAATTGGACTGCTAGTGGGCATAGGCACGCTAGGGAATGGTGCCAACATCTGCATTTTTTTGAAAGAATTAATATTTAATTAATTTTAAAAAATAATTATTCAAATTAGTAATTGGGATTTTAGATAATTAATTATTTAAATTTGTATTTGAATAATTAATTTAAAGCCTAGATGAATTTGAATTATGGATAAAGGATAATTATATTCAATTATTTAAATTAGATTATTATTTTAAATAATAGAATTCTAATTTAAATTGAATTGTTTGAATTGAAGTTATCATGAATGATGTAGATAATTACAAATCCCTACACCGTGATTGGTTGAAATTTTAGAGATAATCCTCCTAAAGTTGGTGCTACATATAGGATGAAGAGAGGGAAAATATATCTCCTAATTCTGATAGACTTTGGACTCCTCTTACTACTTCTAAAAGTAGAAACGTGGGGTCTTCATGTATTCAAAGAGAGAGAGAGAGACTGCCTAAGTGCAAACTAGAGAAGAGAGTTTGGATTACTCATCCTTCGTAATCCTAGTTCTCAAGCACTTAAGTGGTTGAAAGGATTGTAGCTGTGGTGGAGATTTGCTGAGTTATGCCCTCACACACAACAATCTGAAGAAAGAGAATAACATTGAAGATTTGACAGTAAAGATTCGTTCATGAAAACTTGTTCAGTCAAAAGTGTTGTTTCTGGTCTTCAACTGGCACGTGAAATTAGATTTAATTTATTGCTTATAGTATCATGAGTTAGTTTCCTGGGTGTTTTTATAAAAAATTTAAAATTTCGCTGCATCACTGAATCGATTTTTCCAATGCTGTCATGTTCAACCTATTTAGTCAAGTAGGCTTTACCATTAAACATATACCTCTTGGGTTAACACCCGATCCTCCCAATATGCCAAAGCTCCCTAGCTTATTGTTCAGCCTATTTTTCTATATTGATTAGATCGATTTCCACTGGAACTACTAGAGTAATTGTATTGCTAGTCATCTCTTCAAGTACGACTCTAATACGCAGTTTTAAAGCCTTTCATGTAACTTTTCTCAACGAATGTCATATCTGTTGAAATGACAATTTTATTTTATTTTTGGGTTATAAAAATAAGAAACCTTTAGAGTTATGGAATGACCGAAAAGCTAGTCTAAGACCTATCCACATATGGTTGTAAACATGGGTTGAAGGCCAAAACTAGTCATATCTGTTGAAATGACAATTTTATTTTATTTTTGGGTTATAAAAATAAGAAACCTTTAGAGTTATGGAATGACCGAAAAGCTAGTCTAAGACCTATCCACATATGGTTGTAAACATGGGTTGAAGGCCAAAACTAGGAAGTTGGAACCTCATAGTAAAGTCTGCATCTTTATTGGATATCTTCAAGGTACAAGAGGAGGTTTGTTTTACACTCCTTGTGGCATGAAAGTATTTGTATCGACAAATGCTACTTTTTTTTTTTTTTGGCACGATTATATGAGGATTTCAAACCTAGGTAGATAGTGTTGGAAAAAGAGTGCACAGGGAATTTTTAAAAATTTTATATTAGAGTAATTTCCAAAACACAAGTTTGACATGCTATATGTATAAATTAACCAAATCTTACTAACCTTTGTGTGTCGAAGAACCTCTGCAATCTGTGAAGAGAAATAAGATTCTCACTTAGCAGAGTATCACTCTTAATCTCTCAATTGATCTGAGTAACATGTGAGAATCACTCCCTATTTATAGAGGTTGGCCCTAGGGTCAGTCCTTATCAAAATAGGTCTCAAAATTTGGATCAAAATCAAATTCGGATCAATATCTGATAAGATCCGCGTGAAAATACGTGATCTTATCCTTCGTTGATCGGCAGGCTGAACACGCCCATCGACAGGCCGAACATGTGTATCGGCAGGCCGAATTGTCAAATAAAAAATCTCTGTGAATCTTTTATTTTCCACCCAAGATTCTAAAGGATAAAGTCTTAGTTTTAATTCAAATAACCCAATAGAGAAGTTATCTGATCAAAACAACTTTATCTAGATAATCTCTAAGAAAATAAATGAATTCTTAATAATTCTACAAGTTTATCTTGATCTAATTTATCCAAAATTAAATCAACCGATAAACAGACAAGAATTATCCGATCCAATAATTTAACAAGTTTATCTTGAATTAATTTTATCACAAAATTAATTCAACGTATAAACAGAAAAAAATTATTTAATTCTTCTAAATTTTAACCAATCTGATCAATCTGACATAAGTCACCAATTATTGGAAAAGCACGCCGTGTCGTTACAGGATGTTGTGAGCTAGCAAAGGGGACCAAATGGACCTATATAGTTCAAGCTCCCGATAATTATGAAACCTAATATCCCAGATATACATTTTATAGTTATCAACTCCAACGCTACTCCACTAAAAAACTTGGAGCTGCACTCTTGAACAATATAGAATTAAGAAATCCGTATAGCTAAGTTTCCATGACATATCATAGTGTATCGTATCCCCATATGATAATCCATAATTGGCTTAAGGACAAGTTCTGTTTTACATTTTTGATTATTTTTATCTTACATTCCATCATCTCACCATTAGAAAACTTACCATTCAAAGACAGTATACCATTCAGTTACACCTATGTATCCAAATGGTTGAGCCATCTAGTTTTTAAATTACAGGATAACGCATATAAGACGATATCATTATTCCTAAAGAGGAGCTATGGATTCCATATCTATGAATAACAAGTCTACGCCATCAAGAGTCATGCCTCCAGCGTACTAGCATGCATACCACTATTAAGATGTGGGTGTCACCTTTGGTACATCAAAAGACACAAGACAAGACAACAGGCCCACTATTCATATCAGATTAAGATACAACACAAATGATTGTCTAAAGTGAATCGATTTGTCGAGGCAGAATTATTAATCCAAATCAATTTACTTTATGTCCCGATCCAACACATCGTCATCTATGACAACGTGCCAATGTTTCTATTCATGGAGTCAACCTCTGATGGTCAAGACAAACCATCTTCCTAATGAGATATAAACAACATAACAATCTTTGCATGAATAAAGCGCCCAACTTTATTCCTTCGATTGCGGATTGTATGATTTAGACTATCACCTTAAGAATCGTGTCTTCCGCATAATCCGTCCATCATATGCCCAATTCTTAAGGTTTAGATCGACAGTCTCAGACTATTGTTTGCTTAACATACATTCAACAAATATGAACGTAAAGAGGACAAGATTTGGTATATAAATAATGAATAAATTCTTGATTGATAAAAATGTCTCTAAAAACTTATTACATTTTTACTCCTTAGGGCATACATGTCTAACAATCTCCCACTTGCACTAAGTGAGTAAATATGACAAATCTCGTATCCCCATAGCTTCCACATGCCTCTCGAAGACTCTCCAAGTAAGTGTCTTCGTAAATGGATCAGCTAAATTGTCCTCTGACGTGATCTTGCACACCGTGACATGCCCGCCCTCAACGAAGTCCTTTATCACATGATACTTTCGATCAATTTGCCTATATCACATGATACTTTCGATCAATAGGCTTACTCTTCTTGTGAAATCTTGGTTCCTTAGCATTAGCTACCGCCGCACTGTTATCACAGTACAGTGATACCGCCTTATCCATACCAGGAACAACCTTAAGATCCCCAAGGAACATGCGAAGCCACATTGCTTCTTTCGAAGTATCACTAGCTACCACATACTCAGTCTCCATCGTTGAATCTGAATTGTAATCTTGCTTAGCACTTCTCCAACTAATGGCACTGCTGCCCAGAGTAAACACAAAACTCGAAGTTGATTTCCTAGAATCCAGACAGGATTGAAAATCTGAATCAGTATATCCTAGAGGAGTCAGGTCCTCACCTGAATATACAAGCATATACCCTCGAGTCCTTATCAAGTACTTGAAAATATGCTTTACCACGACCGAATGGTTTGGTCCTGGATCCGCCTGAAATCGACTTACAATCCCGACTGCATAGCTAATATCCAATCATGTGCAAAGCATGGCATACATGAGACTACCCACTGCCGAAGCATAAGGCACCTTCTTCATGTATTCTCCTTCTTTATAAGACTTTGGAGAGTCTTTCTTAGAAAAGGTAATTCCAGATCTAGATGGTTGCCCACCTTTCTTGGAATCCTGCATTGCAAACCTCCTGAGAATTTTATCTATGTACCCGGCCTAGGACAAAGCTATCATTTTGTTCTTCCTATCCCGAAAGATCTGGATACCGAGAACAAAATCAGCCTCACCCAAGTCCTTCATGTCAAACTGCTTGGTCAACCATAATTTGACCAATGACAACGCCCCAACGTCATTGCCAATTAGTAGAATGTCATCTACATAGAGCAGTAGAAAAACCACCTTCCCATACTTAATGTGTTTGTAAACACATGGTTCATCCACATTTTTGTGAGAACCCATAAGTCTTGATCACCTGATCAAATCTTATGTTCCAAGAATGAGAAGCCTGCTTAAGTCCATAAATTGACTTTAGCAACTTACAAACCTTCCCCTCTTGACCTGTGACCTTGAACCCGTCTGGTTGTTCCATATAAATGGACTCATCAAGATAGCCATTCAGAAAAGCCATCTTGACATCCATCTGCCAAATCTTGTAGTCAAGAGTGGCAGCTATGGACAAGCGAATCCGGATAGACTTAAGCATGGCTACAGGCGAAAAGGTTTCCTCATAATCGATTCCTTCCTTTTGCGTATAACCCTTAGTTACCAGTTTAGCCTTGAAGGTTTTGACCTTTCTATCCACTCCTCTTTTTCTCTTGTAGATCCACTTACACCCTATAGGTTTTACTCCTTCAGGAAGATCCACAAGCTCCCAGACATGATTAGTCTCCATAGACTTCATCTCTACGTTCATGGCCTCTGTCTAGAGTTTTGAATCAACATCCTCCACAGCTTCTGCGTAAGTATAAGGATCCCTATCATATTCATCGAGTTCAACCAAGTAGACCTCCCCATTGAACATATACCTCTCAGGTTGACACCCGATCCTCCCACTATGCTGAAGCCCCTGAGGTTGTTGTTTAGGTTTGTTTGGTTTTTCTACACTGATTGGAACGGTTTCATTCGGAACCTCTGGAGTCATCGGATCACTCCTTAATTCCTTAAGCATCACTTTGCTTCGAGGATTAAAGTTGTTCATGTAACTCTCCTCAAGGAAAGTTGCATTATTTGAAACCAAGACTTTATTTTCCTTTGGGTTATAAAAATAGCCCCCTTTAGTCCCTCTTGGATATCCTACAAACACGCAAACTTTTGAACGTGCTTTCAACTTATTTGGATCCTTAAACAGGACATGAGCCGGACAACCCCATAGGCGAATATGGTTTAAGGATGTCTTCCTATCCGTCCACAACTCCTGAGGAGTTTTAGGGACCGATTTTGAAGGCATATTGTTCAAAAGATAATATGTGGTTTGTAGTGCATATCCCTAAAAGGATAAAGGCAATGATGAATAACTCATCACGGACCTAATCATGTCCAATAAAGTCCTATTTCTTCTCTTCGCTACACCATTATGCTACGAGTACCCGGCGCAGTCAAATGGGATAAAATCCCATTCTCTAATAAGTGTCCCAAAAACTCATTAGAAAGGTATTCCCCACCCCGATATGATTGAAGTGCCTTTATAGGTCTACCCAATTACTTTTCCACTTCAGCCCAAAACTCCCTAAACTTGTCAAAAGTTTAACTCTTATGGTGCACAGGGTACACATACCCATATCTTAAGTAATCGTCAATAAAAGTGATGAAGTACTCATACCTTCCTCTTACCCGGATGTTCATCGGTCTGCAAACATCACTATGTATAAGTTCTAGAACCCCTTCGGCCCTATTGCCCTTAGACCCGAATGGTCTTTTGGTCATTTTACCCTCCAAACAAGATTCACATTGAGGTATAGATTCCACCTTTAAGTGACTTAAAGGTCCATCCCTTACCAACCTTTGAATCCTATTCAGGTTAATATGACCAAGGCGCAAATGCCAAAGATAAGTCTTATTAGAGTGAGAAGTTTTAAGTCTTTTAGAGTTATTATCATTCATGTCAGCATTAAGCAATAAGTCCATCTTAGGTTTGATAAAATATAGATTATTTTGCATCCATCCAGAACAGATGAAAGATTTGTTTTTACGAATCACCACTTTATCATTAAAAGAAACCAAGTAGGAGTCTTTAAATAAACAAGCTACAGAAATTAAATTCCTTTTAAATTTAGGAACATAAAAACAATCTTGCAAAAATAAATTCCTATAATTATCAAAATAAAGATGGACGTCTCCCACTGCTTCCGCTGAGACCAAGGATCCATCGCCCATTTGAAGCGTGAAGTCTTCATGCAGCAGACTTCTCGTTTCTTTGAACCCCTACAGAGAAACACAAACATGATTAGTTGCACCGGAATCTATGACCCATATGTCACTGGATTCCTCAACCAAACAAGTTTCTAAATACAGAAGATCACACCTACCTCCTTTGGAAAGGAAGTCCTTGCAATGCTTCTTGATATGCCCGACCTTCCCATAGAAGAAGCACTTAAGCTTCTTTGGGTTCTTCTTCTTCTTCTTCTTACTCTTAGTAGTAGCAGGAATAGAAGATTTCCTGTTCTTGGCCCGTTGCTTCTTTCCATTCCTAGAGTTAGGATTAGAACCAGAAGCAACCACTATATTGGCCTCACCACCCGCAGGAGACTCCCTGATCAGCAGTTTGAACTCTTGTAACTGTTTCATCAATTCCGTCAAGGTCATATCCTGTCTATTGCTTAAATTAAAAGTAGCTCTAAATGGAATAAATTCCTTAGATAGAGTCTCAAAGACCATAGTCATCTAAGTTTCAGCATCGATGTCGGCTCCATTGGTTTGAGCCTTAGCGAGGTAACCCATGACGAACATCATGTGCTCCTTTATAGATGTCTCGGCCTCTGTCTATAGTTTAAGAGTTTTCAAAGCGCTCTTTGCCGCTTTGTTATGGCTTGACCTCCAAAAATATCCTCAAGATTATCCAAGATCTATTTCGCAGTCTCATAATCCTGATGTTGAGCCTGCAGCATGTTATTCATGCTAGCCATAACATAGCAGCGAGCCTGATCATTAGCATCTTTCCAACAATCATACGCTTGGAATTGCTCATTACTTGAGTCTCCCATAGGCTTAGGAGGACAGGGTGTTGTCAGTACATATTTCATTTTCTCAAAGGACAGGACGATATCCAGGTTCTGTTTCCAATCATTATAGTTCTCATAGGTTAACATGTTTTTGTCAAGTATCGATGATATTTTTAGACATTTTTAATCTACAATAAAGAATCATATACCAAATATAAGCAAAAATATAATAATTTAGTAAGATAACACAATCATGTAAAAATATACAAATGTGTTTATGTGTCAAAACCTTGAAAATATCACAACCTTACAATGATAATTCCCAATTCAGAATTCAACAAGCTCCTAGGGGAGTCATGCCAAATTCAATCAGGAACACGGATCCCCTCTTGATTAATATATGCCATCCAGGACCCGTATGATCCAGCATATATTAATAATCGTTTCTTTGGCCATTAATTTTATTAACAGAGCTCCTAGGGAAGGTTAATAATAAAATTAACGTGAGTGTATAACCATCGTTTCAATATTTTATCCATGGTTTATAATCACCACCTAGGGGTGTGCAACCATAAATCATACTAAAATACCTTATCCTCTCAGAGATCTAATCTGGTACATGATAGAAATCCCTTCTTAGGGGTCGGGACTACCATGTTCTGCCTATGGACCAACGATGGAGGCCTTAGGTCCCCTCTTCAAAAACCTTCTCCCACTCAATATTTTCAAACCAAGGTTTTATTTTAAAATTATGCATGAACAATTTTAATATGAGCGGCACTCCCTATTCTATATGACATGTTATCAATATACATGACAAATCATATTATAATGCAGACAAGCAAAGCTACAAGCAAAATAATAAATAACCGTAATATTACTGTTCCATCGTAGATAATAGAAAACTAAGATTACAAGAGAATAATCGAGATATATTATCGATTCTTCATCCTTGAATCCTCAAGTTGTATCCTTCTTCATGTAATATCCATCTTCAAGTCTTCAATCCCGTATGAATCGAATACTTCATATTTCCGGTCATATCTAAATTTAATGTTTTTCAGAATCGTCACAAAAATATAATAAAAACTGCATTGAAAAAACTGCACCTTTTTTGAAAATTTTTCATCTCTCGATCGGCAGGCCGATCTGGGTGATCGGCCTACCGGTCATGCTTCATCGGCCTACCGATCAGGAGGATCGGCCTACCGACCCATGAAAGTTCGGCCTGCCGGCAGAGCCAGCCAATTTTTGCCCTACTGATGGCCTGTCGAACCATACATCCGGCCTGTCGATCTGTAACCATCGGCCTGTCGAACTGTGAGGTCCGACATGCCGAACGAGCAGAAATCTCTCATTCTATAAAATACAATTTTTAATGCAATTCATCAATTTTATTTTCAACAATTCAAAAATATAAAATTAGAGACTCAAGAAATACCTGGAAGCGCCATCATCATTCTTCTAGATCTGTCTTCTCCGAATAATTATTTAATTACAAAATTCTTACAAATTTAAAATTAAACAATAATTCCTAGACGAAGATGATAGTCTGCCATTTAATTACCTGAAAAACCTAGATACACATTCTAACCTCTAAGGAACCATAATCGGCATAAATTAATTAATTAACAAATAATTAAATAATGATTTAATGAACCATAATTAATTAATAAACATTCACCACATAATCCATGACAACATATATAATATATAGAAACCTAGGGTGCTAACTCTCTATAAAATTAAATTCAAGCATAGAAGAGATTAAGATCACAAAATTTACACTTATAACATGATTACCAACTTGTAAATTTATGTAAAAACCAAGGCTCTGATACCAATTGTTGGAAAAAGAGTGCACAACGGAATTTTTAAAAATTTTATATCAGAGTAATTTTTAAAACACAAGTTTGACATGCTATATGTATAAATTAACCAAATCTTACTAACCTTTGTGTGTCAAAGAACCTCCGCAATTTGTGAAGAGAAATAACGCTCTAGAAGAGCCTTAACCAACTGGTCTTCTTTGCTATTCTCCATCCACGACCGGAGTGAGTGTGGGCTCACAAGTACAGCTCTTCCACCGGTGACTCTTCTTCCAACCAATCGAGAGAACCTAAAGCAAGTGTTTGTGATTTGTGAACAAAAGCTCTCAAGGAGTTTTTCAGATTCTCACTTAGCAAAGTATCACTCTTAATCTCTCAATTGATCTGAGTAACATGTGAGAATCACTCCCTATTTATAGAGGTTGGCCCTAGGGTCAGTCCTTATCAGAATAAGTCTCAAAATTCAGATCAGAATCAAATTCCGATCAATATCTGATAAGATCTGCATGAAAATGCGAGATCTTATCATTCGCTAGATCGGCAGGCCGAACAACTAGATTGGCCAGTCGAACAAGCCCATTGGCAGGCCGAACACATGTATCAGCAGGCCGAACTACCAAATAAAAAATCTCTACAAATCTTTTATTTTCCACCCGAGATTCTAAAGGATAAAGTCTCAGTTTTAATTCAAATAACCCAATAGAGAAGTTATCTGATCAAAACAACTTTATCTAGATAATCTCTAAGAAAATAAATGAATTCTCAATAATTCTACAAGTTTATCTTGATCTAATTTATCCAAAATTAAATCAACCGATAAACAGATAAGAATTATCCAATCCAATAATTTAGCAAGTTTATCTTGAATTAATTTTATCACAAAATTAATTCAACTTATAAACAGATATAAATTATTTAATTCATTCAAATTTTAACCAATCTGATAAATCCAACTAAGTCACAAATTATTGAAAAAGCGCGCTGTGTCGTTACAGGATGTTGTGAGCTAGCAAGGGGGACTATATAGACCTATATAGTTCAAGCTCTTGATAATTATGAAACCAAATATCTCAGATATACATTTCATAATTATCAACTCCAACGCTACTCCACTAAAAGCTTGGAGCTGCACTCTCGAACTACATAGAATTACGAAGCCCGTATAGCCAAGTCTTCGTGACATATCATAGTGTATCGTATCCCTATATGATAATCCATAATCGGCTTAAGGACAAGTTTTGTCTTACCTTCCTAATTATTTTTATTTTACGTTCCATCATCTCACCATTAGAAAACTTACCATCCAAAGACAATATACCATTCGGTTACACCTATGTATCCAAATGGTTGAGCCCTCCAGTTTTCAAATTACAGGATAACGCATATAAGAGGATATCATTACTCCTAAAGAGGATCTATGGATTCCATATCTATGAATAACAAGTCTACGCCATCAAGAGTCATGCCTCTAACGTACCAGTATGCATACCACTATTAAGATGTGGGTGTCACCCTTTGGTACATCAAAAGACACAAGTCAAGACAACGGGCCCACTATTCATCTCAAGATTAAGATACAACACAAATGATTGTCTAAAGTGAATCGATTTGCCGAGACAGAATTATTAATCCAAATCAATTCACTTTATGTCCTGATCCAACACATCGTCATCTATGACAACGTGCCAATGTTTCTATTCACGGAGTCCACCTCCGATGGTCAAGACAAACCATCTCCCTAATGGGATATAGACAACATAACAATCTTTGCATGAATAAAGCACCCAACTTTATTTCCTCGATTGCGGATCGTATGATTTAGACCATCACCTTAAGAATCGTGTCTTCTGCATAATCCGTCTATCATATGCCCAATTCTTAAGGTTTAGACTGACAGTCTCAGACTATTGTTTGCTTAACATACATTCAACAAATATGAACGTAAAGAGGACAAGATTTGGTATATAAATAATGAATAAATTCTTTATTAATAAAAATATCTTCAAAAACTTATTACATTTTTACTCCTTAGGGCATACATGTCTAATAGATAGCTTTGGCAAGGGAGTCAAAACTTGTTACGGTTTGGAGGGAGTACTAAATTAAACCTCACTAAGAATATTATCTTTATTGAGTATAATGATGATGAGCAACGGTCATCCCCGCAGAGGATTGGTTCTAATTAATTATTTATCAACACTAAAGCCTAAGACACAATTAAACTAAAAACAAAATAAGGGAGTTATGATTATCATTTAAATTATTAAATAAAAGCAAACACAAGAAAATAAATAAATACAAACAACAATAATAAAATTGGTTAAAAGATTATTTTCCACCACTAAACAATAACCATAAAATTAATCACAAAATCATTCGTAATTTTCTATTGAAACTACGAACCGTAAATAATAACAAGCTCTGCTATCCTAATCTTTCCTTATTTTATCATTGAATTAAAAAAAAGTTCTTTATTAAATCTCTTTCTATTAAATAACATAGAACAAGCTCTTTGAATTTAACCCAACAGAAGCATTAAGATAAGAAAGTAGGTTGAACTACACAACAAACACATAAGCTTAGTTTATTTAACCTAGGTTATGATCCATATGTAATCATACGAAAACATAAGCATAATCAATTACAACAATTTGTTGCTAATGATTAGAATAACAAGACAATTACATATTAAAAACTTTAATCTAGCATTAGATAATTGTCAAGTGCTATTTAGTTGTGCATCTAAATAAAACAAGAAAAAAATCATTGAAAATAACAATAGAAGAACATAAATAATTTCAATAGAAAAAATAAAAAACAATTCTAAAAATTAATTATATAATCAAAATAAAAAACAATTCTAAAAATTAATTATATAATCATGGCTAGGTTTTGAAATAACTCTCAACCAAAAATAAAACTAAAGTAAAAACAAAGAAAAATAAAAAAAATGAAAGGAGAATCTTCCACACAGATGATACAACTTAGCCATCACTGGAGCCTCTCCCTTATCTCTCTTCTTGGCTAAGAACTTATGAGAAAAACTAGTGTCTTTTGTGCTGTAAAATGTGTTATTTATAAGTTTGCATTATTAGGATGAAAAGGGAAAAATTAATCCAAAAAAATTTTTCAATAGTAATTCATTTAAAAAAATAATAGAGCTAGAAAAAAGACTTAATAAGCATACATAATTAAGCTTCAATAATCATTTATAATTAAATTATCATAAAAGTAGATCAATATAGTTATTAACTTTGTTTGAGTAAGTATCATTAAATATATACAAGTAACATAACAGAAGTTAAAAATATATTAATCACTAAGATGCTAACTCATGTTACTATGAATAATAAATTGAGCCTAATTAATTTGTATCTCTTGAAAAGTGGATCCGCACTTTTGATATAGCTTTTTTTTTAAAGAGCCTCAACCAATTGATTTCAATGCCATTTTTGTTCTCAAAAATCATTTTGTGTATGGGCACAACTCAACAATTCTACAACATCGATAATTCTCCTTCTAACTACTCAAGTGCTTTAAAAGAGTCAATTATTAAAGACGAATAATTAATTGCACATTCTTTAAACTTGTACTCAAGTAGTTTGAGAATAAATGAGGACTCAAGGCCTCTATGTCCTCTATTTGTAAAATTGGTTGGAGTAATATAAGTTCTGTTAGAAAACCAAGGGATTTTTTTCTCTTTTTCTCCTTGAAAACTTCAGCCACTTTCCCTTATCCATAAAACAAAATTCAACCACCTATAGGGGAATCCTTGTATGATAATGCTTCCACCTAGATAACTATAAATCAAATTCAAATCCAATTTTGTTAAATATACTATTAAAATAATTACCTAATCAAAATAATCATGATCAAATTAACCAAATGAAGTCCAATTAAAACTCTAATTGTAACATCCTGACTTCTTGAGTTGTTACTTTACTTATTTTAAAAAATAATTAACTTAATTTAAAACATTTACTTTACTTGATCATATTCTTGGTGTTAGGACAGATGTCCATAAAACATGTGATGTTTTGTAAAGGTCATGTTTATAAATAAATAAAGTGAGTTAATTTTTCATTATATTTGTGTGCATGTATCTTAAATACATTATGAATATTATTAAAACTCCATAATCATCTATGTGAAATCAAAATATTATATATAAATGTTATAAATAAGAGGATAATATTTAAGCATGGTAATTAAAATGGTGAGTAACATGCAATTAATTATTATAACTAATTATTTAATTAAAGTATAGAATCATTAATTAAGCATTGCTAGTGCAGGTCATTTCTATTAAGAATGGAATGACCTTATCCGAATCGTTGATGTAATGAGCCTTTAAATGACTGCACTACAAGTAATAAGATTATGTAGTTATGGGATATGATGTGATATAAACAACTGAATAAATTTTGTTAAAATATAGCAAATCACATCGATCGATATGGTTATACATAAAATGATCTTAATTTTAGTTACTAACAGTCTCCTATTTATTGAGTTATGTCTTTTAATTTACTCGGTTTATGTACAAGAATACTAATCTAGGGCAAGCAATTTCGAACACAGCATGATAACACGGTACGAAAATGACACGAAATAAACAGATTTAGACCGCACGTTTATTAATTAGGTCATAAATAGGTTAGTACGAATAACATAAAAATAAACAGGTTGGGTTCGTACTAACACGTCTAACACACCTTAACATGTTTAATTAAACAAGCCGTAAATGTGTTGACACGACACGACCCGCCCGTTTATAACACATTTAAACTTAAAAATAAAAATATTTGAAATAATTGTAATAGGTTAGTATTAATTATATATTGTGTTTTTATTATTTTCTTTATTGGCTTTTTTAATTTTTTTTAATTTTTAGTTAACTGGGTCATAAACGTGCCATATACGTGTTGTTATCATGTCAACCCGTCACGGCCTGCTTAGTAATCGTGTTAATCATGTCATACCGTGTTACGTATGCCATAGGTGAGTCGTGTTCGTATTTGCATTTTTAGCATGTTTATTAATTGTGTCGTGTTTGTGTTTGGCCTAATCATGTCATGTTGTAAACGTGCTGACATGAACACAACATGCAATACGATTTTGCCACCCCTACTAATCTTATCTCTTGTATCGTGGAGACGTAGTGAAGAAAATAGCCGACAATGATAATATTACAAGAGAGAATCCATTCCTTCTTTAATGAGAAAGGTAGATAAATAATTTTTTTGAGTACTGTGATTTGGGTCTTAAATTATACGTGCATTCAATTCATGAATAAAGAATCAATGGCACTCAAGGATAAAAAAGTAATTAGAGAGATTAACTGTTAGACTAGGTACCCTAAGGATTAAATGATGTAATAGTTTTTAAGACTTTTAATCGATAAAGAATTATTCATGTCATGTCATATATCAAATATTGATCTTTTTTATATTCATTTATATTGAGTGTATGATAAACAAATAAAAGTTTAAGAATGTTAGTCTAAAGCTTTAAGATCGTGCATATGATAGACATATTATACAGAAGACATAAATCTTAAGATAATAGTCTAAATAATAAAAGGCTCGCAATCGAGAAAATGAAGTTGGGTACTTTATTTATGTTAAGATTATTATGTTGTCTACATCTCTAACGGGAAATGCCTTGTCTTGATGATCAGAGTAGGACTCTGCGAGAAGAGACATTGGTATATTGTCATTGGTGACAGTATATTGGATCGAGACTAAAGATAAATTGATTTGTTAATAATTCTGTTTGAATAAATCAATTTAATTTAGATAATCATATGTATTACATCTTAATTCTAAAATGAATTAATGAGTTCGTATTCTTGACTTGTGCCTTTTGATGTACTAAAAGATGACATCCTGATTTAATTAAATGTACACATACCAGTTCGTTAGAGACATAACTCTTAAATGATATGGACTCGTTATTCATAGATATAGAATCCGTTATTCTTTTGTAGAGTAAATGATATTCTTTTATAGGCATTATCATGTAATTGGAAACTAGAACTCTCAACCATTTGGATACATATGTGTAACCGAGTAGTATACTATTTGTAGTGATTATGAATAATAAGTTTTCTAATGGTGAGATAATGGAATATAAGATAAATACAATTAAGAAGTAAAACAGAGTTTATCTTTAAGCCAATTATGAATATCCTATGGGGATGTTACATATAATGATATGTCATAGATGATTAACTTTTTGGAGTTTCATAATTTAAATATATATAGATAGAGAGTGTAGCTTTAAGCTTTTAGTAAAATAGCTTTAGAGTTGATAGTTATAAAATGGACATGTCGGGGATATGTTATTTTATAATTATAGGAGCTTGATTTATATATGTCCATCAGGTCCCCTTTGCTAGCTCACATATTTTCATATAGTAATACAATGTGTTTTTCCTACAAATCGACAACTTAAGTTAATTCTTTGATTGGCTTAAATCTAGTAGATTGGATTTAACAATTCATGTTAAGTTTATTAGTTGAATTAATTTTATGAATTAATTCAAAATAAACATTTTGAATTATTTGAATGGTACTTTTGTATTGAGTTATTTAAAGTAAAATTAAGGCTCTATATAAGATACTTGGATCTAATAAAGTAGTATTTATCAAATTGGTTCGTAACAGATTATCAAATAACTTTCAGAAGTTGAAAAACACATGATAGGTGTCAGCCGTGACCAGGCGACCAACCGCCATACACAAGGTGCAGTTGACCGCTCCTGCCAGGTCAGCAATCCGCGGCTCAAGCATTTTTGCTACGAGTTTTATATAAATTCAAATTTTGGAGCCTAACATGATAAGAATAAATCTCCATCCGACCTCTATAAATAGGAAACATGTTCTTATGGTTTTAATCATTAACTAAGGTCACTTGAGAGGTCTAGAGAGAGATTTCTAGATAGAAAAATTCTATTACTCTAAAGAATAATTTGTCAACATCTAGTATAGTAATTCTTATTATTCTCTTATGATTGTGGATAGGAGTTACTAAGAGGAGAATCGAATGATGTGTGCCCACTTGCATTTTGGTCGTGGAAAAGAGAATATTAAAGAAGATCAGTTGGTTGAGGCTCTTCTGGACACAATTTTCAGTAGTAGTTCTATCAAACGATTTTTTCTCAAAAATGCGATTCTAATTTTATAAGGCACGAAAGATCTATTATTAATTTATCGTATATAGCATGTCTAGCTTGTTTATAGAAAAAGGTTTTAATTAAAAAAATTTAAAATTTCGCTACGTATTCATTTTCTAACATTAACGGATTTTACTTAGCTCTAATTATGAATTGTTTGTGGAAGATCAATTTATATGAAATGACTATATCAAATGGATGACTCTAAAATATAAGTAATTGTATCTATAATTTAAATAGTATAATTTCAAGTTTTTAGTGGAGTAATATTGGATTTAATAAAGTTTAATTAATATATTAGTTAAAAAGTTTAATTAATATATTAGTTTTATTGGAGCTTGAAATTATAGGTACATTAGTCTCTCTACTATCCTTGTCAACACTGTTTGGACAAGTAAAATTATTGGTTTAATTATTAATTTAGAATTATGAAATTATTAAATATCACTCAAAATTAATTAATTACAAATTACTTTATGATTATTAAATAATAATATTATTTAATAAATAATAATTAATTTTGGGTCCCGATATATATGGTGTTTGTTTGCACAAGGAAGGGTTTCTTGTGGAGTCCAAGACTTGTTCACCAATTTTTTTTCCCTAGAACTTTCTTATTGTGATAAATATAGTTTTTTAAAATTGGAAATTTAAACTATGGAAACCAATCAGATTGGGTTATAATCAGATTATTTTCTCTCTCCTTTCCCCTCATTGATGCCACACATAGATAGAGCATCTGTGTGTGGCACCTACCATAGATCAGAAAAAAGAAATTGTCTATTTTATTTTAATTAAATATGTTATATTTAAATTTAAAAGAAAAAATTTCAAAATTAATTGGGGCTCTCATTCTCTATAAATAAAGGCCTCCTCTATTCATTATATACACAATCAAGAGTCTTGTTGAGTCTGCAAAAACTTTTCCAAGAAACCCAAAGGTAGGCGTGTGGAGAGAAAAAAGAAAAAAGAAAAAAATTTCATCGTTAGTCTCGCTTTACTAACACCTTAAGATTAGTGGGAGAGTAAAATTAATTGAATGCTACCCTAATTCCTTTCTATGCCCACACATTCCTTTGACTAGTGCCGAGGACGAGGTAAGCAAGATGGTGGTTTTATATAGAGAATAATTCCTGTTTATCCCGGATAAGTATAAATTATATATATATATATATTAATGTTAAATTAATATACTTTATAGTATTGTTTTATAAAAGTTTTATGAAATTCTTTTTTTATATACACTTCACACCTTTGCCAAAATTTTGCATATTGTCTCTAAAAAAAAGATTTAGAAAACCAACACTTAGTTCTTATCATCTCAAGGGTATTTTTTTTTAATATTATATAAGATATAAAAGTTATATAAACATCATTACTTACAAAAGGGGTAAAAATTGCACCCTAGGGAAACTAGTTTAGTTAAATAAAGAAGAAGAAGAAGAAAAAGTTGTGAAAGGTAAACTTTTTAAAGAGCGCATCATACTACACTCATTTAATATTGAGACAAACCAGTGAATAAATTTACTAAATAAGGGATACAGAGTTTAGAGGGTTAGACGTCTAAAAAAAGTAAGTTACTTAATTGATAACTTACTACATTAGGCTTACACGGAGTTGAATGAGCATTTAACATCTGTAGTTATTTCATAATACCTAAGTTAGACCTTAAGATAGGTTGTCTTTAAATTTGCCTTCACTATGACACAGATCATGTTATCATGATTACCATAAGTAAATTGGGTCCTACCCATAGTAGAGTAATCTCCTGAAAATATTTATTTTATCTTAATAATGTTGTAGACATGCCTAAAAGAAATATATATATATATATATATATATATATATATATATATATATATGAAAGTAGTACTCTTGACTTTCCGTAATACTTCTTCCTAATTAAAATACCATGTATGAGTCATAGTTTATCATAAAAAATAAAGAATACTTTTCTTATTACAGAATGTATGTTTTTATTATTTTTTTATTTTTTTATTATTATTTTTAATATGAATATGACAGAATAGGATCTGATTGCCTTTAAAATCTCCTCAACAAGAAATTCCATCTTCTAACATCATTAAATTTCAACTTCGTATTCTCATAGGCCCCGATTATTTGGTAGAGACACCAAAAGAATTAGGGCATGGTCTACTCATTACTAAAAGTTATGGATTCTAAATGTTAAAACTATCGTGAAAAATTACCATGACAGTTAAAAAACCATCATGGGATCCACCGTCATGGAATCTTATGGGATTCCACTAGAGTTTTTTAATTGTCATGAAAACATGAAAATTTTTCATAATTTTTGTTGCCTCATGTCGTTTCCATGATGGTTTTTATGAAAATTCATTTTACATATCATGGTTTGATGAGTTGGTGGGCATTTAAAATATATTTTATAGATACTTTCCAACAACTTTTAGAAAAAGTCATTGTCGAATGTTGCACTTTTCATGATTCTTTTTAGAAAAAAATGACATGGAATCTTTGTCTTAAAAAGGACCATGAAAACCGTCGTGAAACCTTGTGATTCCATGACAGTTTATATAAATCGTCATGGTATGTAGACATACAATGATGATTTTGCAAATCGTTGAGGAATCCCAAGGTTCTATGATGGTTTTCGTATTTTTAGTTTTTGCCACGTCTCTAATGGATATAAAACAACTATTTTTAGAGAACTATTATTAAAAATTCTCTCATTTATTAACAATATTTTGTTGTAGTGAATAATAGATATCAATCACCTCAAAAAAAAAAAAAAATTTCAATAACATGGCAGTTTATTATCAATAATATTGAATGTATTAAAATGCATCTCTGTAGAGGTACCTTCTGTGATGGATTATAAAGTTTATTTGTGATATGTACCTTGTTATTCACAGAAGGTTTCTCATACATACCAAACAATGTTTAGTTGTGGTTTGCTCCTTCACCATGGTGTGACTTATTCTTTAAGTATCAATCAGATCACTCCCAACACATGTCTGTAAACAAGACTCCAATCCCTATCTTTAATTCCTTACAGTTCCTTATTCATGAGAAGAGACAAGGGCAACTTTTTACTATACATGTACTCTTATATTTGCATCCCTAAGAATGCAAGATCCAATTGCTCTAAGGTTTCAATTAATATAATTTTCAGTGTTTTGATGATAAAAAACAATTATTTATGTGTCACAGATTATTTTTTCTTGAGTATGAAGCTTTATTATAGTTAAAGAGTTTTTTTGAAACTCAAGATTGCTTGATGTAAATATCAAGAAAATATATGGAGTTTATAGTGCGAAGAAGGCTTCTTAAAACGAAACATTTAGAGCTTGAAGAAAAACATCAACAAGCATTGGAAAAATATGTTAAAATTCATTTTTGTGCTTGTATGATGATAGAGTATGCATAAGATTTTTATCAAGATTTGATCATAACTGTTAGTGTTGAATAACTTGTTCTAGATTTAAAAACTTAAGCTTTTATGGATAAAAGTTAAAAATATTTTTTGGAATTTATTTGAGATTTTTCAAAATGTTTTTCTATTAAATTTAATGCTTACAGTTTAAATCTTGGCATAAAAATTAAATAGTTTTTAATAATTTCTCAATTTTTGTAAAAAATAAGGCTATTATCTTGTGCAGCTTGGTCGACCAGCTGTAATGCTTGGTGCTCAACCAGCTCATCTCAAAGGGTTGTCACTTACTGCAACCTGGGCAATAGACCTTGTGTATGGTGGTTGACCGGCCCCTCTAACAGCTAGAAACAAGCCTCCAACAACTATTAAGCTAGGTTTTTAGTATAAAAACCTCATTTTTTTTTTTGACTTTGTAGACACTTTTTGACATCTTGAACTTGTCTTAAATTATCAAACTTATCTTAAATCATGTTCTAAGTGCTATTCTCTTCAAAATAGCTTTTGAACATTTTTTGGCAAAGAAAACATCTCTTGAGCCAAAACTTGTCTAAAATTCTCATTGTATGCTTCTACATCTCCTTAGTCATTTCAAATTGTATTCAAACTCTTTGTTGGAGGTGCTAGCTAGTGAGTGAAAGTGTGTTTCAAATCCTTATTATTCTCCAACTTTACTAAGAAGAATTGTGGTCTTGTCATGGTTGGAGACACCGCAAAAGGAAAAAGTCCTTAGAAGTGATGATATTCGTAATTGTTCCTTCCCTGTTGTTGAAAATGTTTTTTTTTTTTTGTTGGTAATTTAAAGCATAATTTACTTAGTATTAGTCAATTGTGTGATAAGAGCTGTAGAGTTACTTTTAAATCTTCAAAGGGTTTGATTGAGAATGTTTGAAATAGTAAGGTTGTATTTGTATGGGGAACTATTTTTGGTCAATGGAAGACTTATCCAATCAAAATCCTCCACCAAACATAGAATTTTGATTATTTATCGTTATTCCAATCCCAATACCATGTAATAAACAGGATCATAATACAATTCTATAATATCCAAGAACTTTACTATAAAAAGAAAGTTTTGTTCCTTAAAAAAAAAATAAAAGGACTTAAAAAAATTTCCCAATTTAAATGCCAATTATGGTTATTTGTGTGTAAAAATTAATTAAACAATATTTTTCAGTGCTTAATAAGGATAAAAGTATCATTTTAACCATATATATAGTTGGAATCCTTTTTGAATGTAAGGAGGAGCATTTAGAAATTTAACAGTCAAGCATAACTCTGCCTCATAGTCAACTGGTTGAGAAAGGCTCTTTATAAATTTTTTTGACAAGTCAAAAAGTATTGCTATAATATGTTCTGGTCAAGTGTACTGTCTCTATTATTTTAGAAAAACATACGGGTATCAGCCTAAATAACCAAAATTTTCTATTTTATGGGGACAATGGTACGACAAAGTTTAAAGGATTCTTGTACTTCAACCAATCCATTGTGAGAATAAGTCCCACAGTCATTAAGATTGGTAAGGAACATCATTTTGTCTCTTCTGCAATTTGCTAACGTTGGTCAAGGAGAATAAATACCAAATTGATAAGAAACTACTAATTCGATGCAGCTTAATGTATCCGTGATAAGAATTAAGAACCTACAAAACCAACTACTCGTGCAGCTTCTGACCAATATGACACATTCACATACAAGAGTTATTTTTTAAAGACAGGAAAAAAAAACTCCATGATTAATCGTGACCTCCATATGCTTATGATCCAGTCATTATAGTAGCGCTAGTGAGATAACATAAAAAGAAAAAAAAAAGTATTAATCTTATACAACTTTCAGCAATCACAATTTCGTTGAATAACAACGTTAAAAGGAGAGAAAATTAAATATATGAATCAACTACCAGTTTCAAAAGAACTACAGGAACCTGGAATATCAAATTCAGTCACTTATTAGCAAAGGACTTGGACAAACATGAAAGTGAAAACCACCATATCAAATTGCTTCAACAAAACTCCCAAAAATTTAAACTTATCTAAGCATAGAATTACTAAAGAGAAAAATATATATAACCAATCAGAAAAAAGTACATGTATTTATGTTTATTTATTTATTTATTTTTTGCGTGAGTGAAACAAATTAACTGTCTCCTTATAACCAAGACGAGCCATTTACAAGTTCATCACAATCAACCATATATATGTATGTATGTACGTATATATTCAGTAACTACATTATATGTATGAGTACCATGTGATACAAGTTATTACCAACAGTCAATATTTTCAAGCAAAAACCGAATTATGATCAAAGAGCCAATCTTATAATTATCTTGGCATTCAACACTCTCTCTGTATACACACATACATAAGCTGCTGTAATCAATTTTCAGTAATATCACCAATCAGAAGAAGGTATAATATTCTTTTCTTTTTTTTTTTTTTTTCCTGAACGGAAACAATATGTGGGTCTTCATATTATAACCTAGAGAAGGAGAAGCCATTTACAAGTTCATGATAACAATCAACTATATAATATATAATATGCAATAATAGACATAGGAGACCTACACATATAATATGTATGAGAATAAATCACAGATTGTGTTGTGCTGTATCCTATAATATTTACTATACGATACAAACTTATCACGAACAATTGATATGGCAAAGCAAACACCAATCGAATTATCAAAGAGCCAGTCTTAAATCCACGGCCATCGGAGAAGATGAAGAAGAAACACCATCTTCTATAGGCGGTGGCAAATTCAAGTCTAAGGAATAGTTTAGAGCTTGAGTAGTCACGGTCGTGGTGGTGGTGGTGAGTTCAGTTAATGGCGGATCATCCGAAATCCCTAATTTCTCCCAGTGACACCTCTTGTGTCCGCCCAAAGCCTGGCCACTCGAGAAAATCCTCAGACAAATCCCACACATGTGCGACTGCGATCCCAAGTCCACTGCCAACATCTTCTTCTCCTCCTCCTCCACCTCCGCCGCCACCTGATCCGCAACAACGCCGTTCGCGAAGCATCCTTTGACGTTCTTGTGGCTGGCCCTGTGCCCTCCCAGCGCCTGCCTCGACCCGAACACCTTCTTGCAGCTCGAGCACTCGAATCGAAAACCGCCATGTCCGTACTGAACTTGAATATCAGCATCGATCTCCGACTTAGGTCGGCCATTGGCGAGCAAGATCAAGGAAGCAGCGACGTCGTTTTCGTCGTCGGACGACCCGATAAGAGGGAGATCGGCTCGTGGGCGGAGGAGGTCCGGAGGGGGATTGATGCCGCGCCACTGGCGCTCGGGGTGGCAACGCATGTGGCCGAAGAGGGCCTTCCAGGACCAGAACCGCTTGCCGCACTCGCTGCAAGGCATGGTGATTTCCGGCCTCTTCTCGCGTTTGGAGGCGGAGGAGTTTCGGGACGGGGATTTGGTTTTAGGGTTCTCGAAACGTGTAACCTTGGAGTGTTTTCTTCCGGGATTGTTGGAGGAGGCGGTGGAAACGACGACGTCGTGGTGGATTGGGATTGGTGAGATGGCCAAGCGGAGGTCGGAATCGGGTTCGTCGTTGGTCATTGAAATATGAAAGAGTTTGGGAAAAAAGTTCAACGGAGAGTGGAAGTGATGGTTTTGTAGAGACAGAGAAGCAGTTAACTATTAGAGAGAGAGAGAGATCGTGACCGCTGGGCGGGATTTTGAACTACGGAAACGAGATTTTGTCCGTCATTGAACCGTTGGATTAGGGTGGGGAAATTCGACGCTGTTGGATTTCTTTCAAATGGTTGTGTGCTGTTTGTCACTGCCTTTCTTTTCTTTCTTTTTCCTTTTTTATTTTTCTTTTTTCTTCTGATGGGGTGTGTGTTTATTTTCATTTGTTATTCTTCCAAATATTCCTTCTTTTTTCTGATTTTCTATTTATATATATACTTTTATTTGTGGGAGATTGCAGAAAAGATAGAAAAAGGGGATGGAAATGATAATTTGGATATCTACGTTAGTCTGCTGTCTATCTTAATGGTTTTCACTTTTTTTTTTTTTTTGAGGGGTGTTATGAATAAATTAGTTTACTAGTGTGGATGCTCATATTCTTAACACCCTTATGAATTGTATTATCTTCTCTTTGATTATTATTGGTATTTGGTATTTTATGATTTTCATATAACCCCCCATTAACACTTCATTAGTAATATTTTATTGTTGTAACTCATGGCTTTTAGCCTCTCCAATATTATGATTCTTGACCTACACATGTTGCTTTTGAGAACTTGTATTTATACATAATATGAGATGGTGAATAATAAGATTGCTTCTCTCTATTTCTCTCACGTCTCTATTTTATGCTTTATAATTTAGTTTTTTGCGTTTATTTTATAACACATTATCAGCACAAATCTCTAACCATACAATTTAGTTTTTTGCGTTTGTTTTGTAACACATTATCAGCACGAATCTCTAACCATTTGTATTGGTTTGGAAACTGATTGAGAGTTTTTTTTTAAGATTCAAGATTACTTTGAATACTTTTAGCTTCCATATGTATTGCTCTCTCGACTAGTTTGTTTATGAGAAATTTAAAAATTTTGTTTGTAATATGTGGTGTGACAGGTTTGATATTTATTGAAGTATTATTATCAAAGTATCTGGCCATCGTTTTCTAGAGATTTTTGTTAAACGTTTACAAGATCAGACATTATAATATGTTTTATATCTTCCAAGAATTGTTAAGGTAACATGTTTTATTTCATGATGATATTTTAGTAACTCTTCTTATCTCATCTAAGTATGTTCCCATATACATAATATAAAGATTTATCTTTCGTCCCTTGATAGTAATAAAAATGAGTTATATATATATATATATATATATCAATTTAATGGAAGTGAATATATATGTGTGTGTGTGTGTTGAAAAGTTCTTATTGGACCTGCCTGAGTGATTATTTTAAACATTATATGATGTTGTATCATTATTGTTGTATTTTCAATACAATGGTCTTTTGCCGGCAATTGTTGTTGTTAACTTTACAACTACTACTAAATATTATGATGTAAGGTTTGATAAATATTTTTATTGTTATTTTTGTTTAATATATCTTAATTAATGAGTTTTATTTTTTGGCTATTTTTATTGGAAATATTATTATCCTTGTGTTATTGAATTGGTTTCTACACTCTAGAGTTCAAGACAAATAGAGTTATATAATTTATATATAGAATATTAATTATTATTCAATTCACTATAATTATGTAATTTACAAGTTTTGTTTATCTAATTATGGGTACAGTAATGTTTTTAACATATAGTTATACAAATTATTTTTAAATGGCTATTAATCATGTCCATAAATACAACAATAGCAAGAACATAAAAAATAATAATGTGGTCTTTTATTATTGAAATGCTTGATATAAAAAGACTAATTGTCTAATTAATTTTTCCATCTTCCAAGAATTGAATATTACACTATTTATTGGTATAACTTGGTCATGTTTAAAATGACATCAACATGGATGTTTTATTGGGGCATGTATATATGAGCCAATAATAACTTGGTTTAGTTGGCTATATGACACTACACGTTCTATGAACTATCGTAATTTTGTGCACTCGTGATGAGACAGTAAAAGATAAATAATTATAAATGTTGTTTGTAGCCTTACCACATAATATGCAAAAAAAAAGTCATAACTTTTTCCAATTATTTTGCATGTTCCTTAAAGTGGATGTTGCATATTTATGATGGCTATAAGGGACTTTACAGATTTCCCAACTTCCTTATTATTGATGAAAATGATAAAATAAGCATTGGGAGCATGAAATTATGATAAAATCAAAAAGTTTGTAATGTTGCTCCCATGAATAATGAAATTTAGTCACTTGGCATGTGATACAGAAAGGCTTTGGTACGTACTGATTGTATGACTAAATGTCAATACCAAGCCTAAATCAAGGGAGAAATTTTCATCTGTTTATTATAAGAATATTATTATGACATATGAAAAGGCTATAGCGGTGCCTCCATGAAGGACATATTCAAAATATAAATGTGATCTTATAAAGCCTAAATGGAGAAAAAGCTAGAGAAATAGTTGAGCTATTGATTGTCTTCTCTTTATTTGACCCAAGTTTGTTTAATCGAGTACAATATGATATTATGATGCAAAGCAGCATCCAATTAGAAAAAGTCACATATAATCACCGAACGTGAAAATGTGACAAGAAAGAAAAATTAAGAGGCTGGTGAGACAAAATTTATGGAAAGATCACATACATGCAATATATTGAAGTAATAATGGTATTTTATTATTACATAGCCTAGTTTTAATAAGAAATTGATTATGATATTTAATTTATTGGGTACACAAATTAAATGTTTATTATTGACGATGTAAATTTCCATGATATTGTTATTATATTAATGAAAAGATAAAAAAAAAATCATAGTAGCTATAAAGGATATGGCATGTCTTTGCATTATGTTTGGTTTTATGCACAAAGAGATATGCATGAGGGTTATATGTTTTTACTTATATGGATGTACTAGACACTTGTTACCACTTTCTCTTCCAAGTTGTAATAAGACAACTATGAAAAAAAATTGTTATGATAAACTAGCAGTTCACTCACCCAAAAGGCATTTTGGATATGAACATATGTATTTTGAAGATCCCTACAGGTATATCATTTGGAAAAATATTCCCACTATCAGGGGGAGAGAATTTGTAGTTGGATATTATTGATCCTCACACGGATTGATTGATTGAGCATTGCAATGTAATATAAAATTGTTAATTAATATAATAAAGAAAGTGACTGAATCACTTCTCGAACTACTAAGTTAATAGCTTAGATCGATGTCTCTAAATGACAATTTTGTTATCTTATGAGTTTAAAATTGAAGCACTAAAGACTTGTCTGGTCTAAAGTATCACACTTATTGGAAGAGACTAAAACTTATAAATATGTTCGTATTATGAAGGGACTATATTCGTAAAGAGAATATATTCAAAAAAGGTTATTGACATAAGAATTCGATATATTTGTTAAAGATCAAACTTTTTGAAGTCATTGAGCTTCTGAAGTAGTTCAAAGAGTATACCTGAAATTTAGAAATAGTAAAGAAAAAGGAAGATCTCAACAAGTCATGTCAATATAGAAATAAAGTTAAATTGCAACAAAAGTTATTGTCGACAATTACAAAAAGCATGAATTATTAGTATATTGTAAAAAAAAAGTGAGGAGCTTGAAAAATATTTAAAATCTGTCAAAAGTGATTGATGTGAAAAAAAAGCCTATAAGTAAAAGAGGCAAAGTGTTGAACATCCAACAAAGAGTCTTATAAATTAAATTGACTTAATATTATGTAACACCTAGAGAATTAATCAAGTATAAATAGTGTATAAACGGTAGATTAATGTGCATTAATGTAATTTGAACTTAATTTAATTATTTTGTGGTATTTTCAAATTGATCTCACTTTTAATTATTTTTACTTGTTATTTTAAATTTTGAAACAAAACAATTTGACAAGTTCCAAACAACTCCCCTCTTGTCAAAAACTCAAAACCCTCAAAGTTGCTCATGAAAACCAGGTGCAATCCGTGGTTTTCTCCAAAACTAGCTGCTCTCCCTCTCCTCTCCCACTTACCCTCGTCACTTTCTCTCTCTTTCTTTTCTTTTCCCTCTCTTTCCTGTTACTCTCGCTTTCCCTTAGCAAAAATCCACATCTCCAAGCTTTATTTTAGTTGATTTGGAACGAGGAACCAAGCTCAAGCTAGCTCGAATAAGCTCAAAAATCCAACTTGAGGTTAGCTTTCCCTTTTTCTTTGAAATTTCAAAGTTTTAATTTCAAATTTTTAATTTTCCTTGAATATTGAATCTGAGTTTCTTTAAGCTTAGAAACCTTTCAATTTGAGTTTCTAGGACCCAAAACATCATGAATCTAAGTTAGTTTGAACAAAAATCGAGCTAGATCTATTTTTTTTCTCATTTTTGAAATAATTTAAAAATCCTTGTGAAAAACTTGTTGAAATGTGTTTAAATATGTTCTATTATGTTTATTTATCATCCTTGAACCTTATTTATGCTCTAGGAACTAAGAAAAATAGGTTTAAGTGGTGGGTTTTGAGCCTGGATTGGTCGAGGCTTGAAATTTAGAAAATTTTACATTTCGACAGATCGGCAGGCCGAACTTAGAATACGGCAGGCTGGATTTATAAGTTTGACAGGCTAGAGTCCTTTCTTCTGTAGGTCGGACTCAAGGCAGTTCGGTAGGCTGGGTTTGGATAATTGGTAGGCCGAACTGAGGCAGTTCGGCAGGCCAAATCAGGGAGCTTGGCAGGCCGGCTGGGTTATGTTAAAATGACCATTTTCTATCGGTTTTCATTGTTTAAACCATAGATACAGAACTTAACATTATGGCATGATTTTGTGAACTTTAATGGCACAATAAGACACCGTGAGATAGCATAGTGATGTAGAATACTCTAAGTTAGATATTGATGAACTTAGTTCACATTTAGGGTTGTTCGTAGTTCCATTGAGCTAATGTATAGCGGGTCAGGACTACATGCTGAGCTCCTATATTAGATATCGAGGTAGGACTTTACACCTCTTTCTTTGGTAGCCATGTTTTAAAAAGGGTTTTGGCCACAGAGTGTTTTCTTCAGAAATGTTTTAAAGGAATGTTTTAGATGAAGTTATCGATTATTTTCATTAACTGTTGAATAATGAAATGATCATAATGAACGGAATAATGAATGTAAATGAGGATACCCGGTAATATGAGCTTTGAATAATGATACATATTAGGGCATGATGCCATACTTAGAGATCAGGTCATGTAGAGAACGACCTTAGGGGTAGATTCCAAAACCTAGCTAGGCTATTATGGTGGTGTTATTATTGGTTTGCCCAAAAAAAAGATAATAAGATCATTTCCGAATGAATAATGGACTAAATGGTAAGAATGAATTGAATAAATTTTATTTATTTATTGCATTTTATAATCCATATGCAAATGCTAGATTTTATATTCAAATTAAATGTTTTTCAAAGCTTAGTCCTACTGAGCCTTTCGCTCACTGTTTATCTGTTTTAAAATTTTTCCCCCTCTAGGTGGATTCTAGCCTAGGACTAAATGGGAGTCTACTGGACGGACTCGTGAGTTGTAGGGATTTGTTTAGATTTCTGCATAATTAATTCAAAGCATGCAACATTTTAACCCTTCTTCCTTTGAATTGGGCTATGATTGTAATTTATTTAATTGTCGATACTATGTACATGCACAAATCTGGGTCGGTGAGGCCCGACTAGTATTTAGTAGGCTTTATTATTCTATTTTATTTTATTTGCTTTAATTTAGAGGAAATTGTTTAAAAGTTTTAAATTTGTAACGTTTTCCAAAAAATAACTCAGATATTTAATCAACGATTTTAATTAAGATTGGTTTTATTAACTTAATTAATCCACCACATCACCACCCATATATGGGTTTGTGACATATTATTATTGATGTTCACCTTCTAGCACCACCAATGAGTTCTCCAATGGTTGTTTGATCCCTTGAATAAGGGTGTTCTTGATCTCTTAAAGTGAAAAATTATCATCATGTAATATTGAAGAAATTCTTGGTCCAAATAATACTATTAGTGCTGTAATATATTTGCTAATGGCATAAGACCTCACACGACAATCTTTGCTATTGTACTAGCAAGATATAGTTCTCAAAGACATCGCAAAGATGTTAAACAAATATTTTGTTTTCATTGTAAAGCATCTAATATGGATATTAAAACTGATTGGATGTTGAAAGCATGTAATATTTTTCATTGTAAAGCATCTAATATTTTTCAATCTATATAAAAGCATGATTACACACAAGCTACTTGTTTACATATGATGGTACTAATATATCTTGGCAATTTATAAGAGAAACTATTGTCGTTGTATCTTTGAATTATGTTGACATGTTGGCAATTTATGAGATAGTCATCTTATATGCATTATATTGTTGAGATTTACACTGCAATATATCCAAGCAACATGTGACTTTTTATTTAGCAAAGGAAGTTCGACGGCTTTATATGGGGAGAATGTAACCTTTATCACCCAAGTGAAAGGGACATAATAAAACATGTTTCCCAATAGTTACTTTTTCTGCATGAGCTCCTAAAGGACAGCATTCATTGAATTTGTTCAAGTGACCACTTGGGAAATTTATATAGAGTTACTTCCTATAACTACATTTGAGAAATTACTGCGCAAGATTAGTATGTATCGATTCAAAGATCTTTGTATATGATTTTGTTGAAGAAGACATCTTGACATGAGGGGAAGGCTATTAGCTAATGTACTTGTTTTTCCTTTGTATAGGTTTTGTCCCATTGGGTTTTCCTATCAAGGTTTTTAATGAGGCAATTTTAAGCCAAATCTTAAAAGAATAATGTTTTTTCTCCTTCACTAGAATTTTTTTTCCCACAGGATTCTTCCTTGTAAATTTTTTAATGAGGCATATATTCTTAACTGATGAACATCCAAGGGGAATTGTTCTGAATAAATTAGTTTACTAGTGTGGATGTTCACATTCCTAACACCTTTATGAATTGCATTATCTTCTCTTTGATTATCATTGATAGTTGGTATTCCATAACCTTCATATAACCCCCCAATTAACACTCCATTAGTAATATTTTATTGTTGTAACTCATAGCTTTTAGCCTCTCCAACATTATGATTCTTGGCCTATATATATGGCCTTTGAGAGCTTGTATTTGTACATAATATGAGACGATGAATAATAACATTGTTTCTCTTTATTTCTCTTATGTCTTTCTATTTTATACTTTACAATTGAGTTCTTTGCATTTGTATTATAACAAAGGGATGGTTTTCACTTTTATTTATTAAAATTGGTTGAGAAAAGATCAGCTGAATTTGATAAAGTTATAATACAGATTTGTCTACCAATTTTAAATTAGTAATTTAAAGGATGTCTATCTAATTAAACTTGTCAAAATTATGCCTATTTTCAATTTATATATGCCTTTTCAAAATAGGATATTTTTTTATGTAAAAATAATGAGATTTTTAATCCTAAGAAAATGAGATATGAATTTGGACACTTTAGTGTTGAAAAAATAATATGCAGCAGAATTTTAAAATTTTTTATATCAGAGTATTTTTCAAAACACAAGTTTGATACACTATATGCATAAATTAACCAGATTTTACTAACCTTGTATATGCCGAAAAGCTACCACAATCAGTGAAGAGAAGTAACTTTCAGAAGGACCTCAACCAACTGGCCTTCTTTGCTATTCTCTATCCACGATCGGAGTGAGTGTCATGTCATTTAGCTTTTACACTAGGTGACTCTCTTCCAACCCATTGAGAAATACCTAAAGCTATAATTCGTGATTTGTGAATGATAACTCTCCAGGGAGTTGTAGAGTCTTGCTGACAAAGTCTCACTTTAGATTTCTCAACTGATCTAAATAATAAAGAGACTCACTCTCTTTTTATAGAGGTTGGGCCAAAGAGTCAGTCCTTATCAGACAAGGCCTCAAAAATTTGAATCAGAATCAATATCTAATAAAATCTGCATGAAAATATGTGATCATTTCATTGCCTAATCGACAAGCCGAACTGGCATATCGGCCTACCGAACTTTCGATAAAAGATCCTTGCAAATTTTTTTTTTCGCACCCGAGATTTTTGAGATAGAGCCTTAATTTTAATTCAAATAATCCAATAGAAAAGTTATTTGATTAAAACAGTCATATCTAAATGATCTTTAGGAAAATAAATATTCATGATAATTCAATAAGTTTATCTTGAATTAATTCAAAATTAATCCAATCGATAAACAGAGATGAATTATTTGATCCCGATAATTCAACAAGTTTATCTTGAATTAATTTTATGACAAAATTAATTTAACTGATAAACAAACATGAATTATCAAATTTTACCAAATTTCGGCCAATCTGATAAATTTGACATAAGTTACTAATTATTGGAAAAGCACACCGTATCATTACAGGATTTTTATGAGCTAGCAAAAGTGACCAAATGGACCTATATAGTTCAAGCTCTTGATAATTATAAAACCTAATATCCCAGATATACATTTCATAATTATTTACTCCAATGCCACTTCACTAAAAGCTTAGAGTTGCACTCTCGAACTATATAGAATTACGAAGCCCGAATAACTTAGTCTACATGACATATCATAATATATTGTATCCCTATTGGATTATCCATAATTGGCTTAAGAACAAGTTTTGTCTTACCTTCTCGATTATTTTTATCTTACGTTCCATTATCTCACCATCGGAAAACTTACTATCCAAAGATGGTATACCATTCTGTTACACCTACGTATCCAAATAGTTGAGCGTTTCAGTTTTCTAATTACAGGATAACATATATAAAAGGATATCACTACTCCTAAAGAGGAGCTATGGATTCCATATCTATGAATAACATGTCTACACTATCAAGAGTCATACCTTCAATGTATCGGTATGCGTACCACTATAAAATATAGATGTCACCCTTTGGTACATCAAAAGACATAAGTCAAGATAACAGGCCCACTATTCATCTTAGGATCAAGATACAATACAAATGATTGTCTAAAGTGAATCAATTTGCCGAGATAGAATTATTAATCCAAATCAATTCACTTTATGTCTTGATCCAACACATCGTCACCTATGACAATGTGCCAATGTTTCTATTTGCGGAGTCCACTTCCGATGGTCATGACAAACTATCTCCCAATAGGGACATAGACAACATAACAATCTTTACATGAATAAAGCGTCTAACTTAATTCCCTCGATTGTAGTAGATCTTATGATTTAGACCGTCACCTTAAGAATCGTGTCTTTTGCATAATTTGTCCATCATATGCCTAATTCTTAAAGGTTTAGAACGACAGTCTCAGACTTTTATTTGCTTAACTTACATTCAATAAATATGAACGTAAAGAGGATAAGATTTGGTATATAAATAATAAATAAATTCTTTATTGATAAAAATGTCTCAAAAAACATATTACATTTTTACTCCTTAGGGCATACACGTCTAACATTTAGTACTCCCCATACTTTGATCACTCAGCTAAAAAGACTTGGGGCCAGTTTGAAATTGTTTTAGTATGTTTGCTTTTGTTGTGTTGTGTTCATGTTGGTGTGCTATTCTGAGGACTAGTGCAGGAAGTTGTGTAGTTTTTTTGGTCAAAACTAATGTGGATGCAATAAGCAAAATTGTAGGTGTTTGGTAAACTATATAAAAAATTGATGTGGGGATGTAAACATACTTTACTAAACATATTTATACTTAGTTTTTAGTTTTAATTTTAAGATCAACACTCATAATATTTCTACATTACAATACTAAAAAATTAATTTTACTTTCATTCATGTTATTTTAAAACATTCAAAAATTATTAGAAATATTTGAAAGTGATTCAAATTTTATATTTGTAAAACTTGTAACTTTTAAACAAATATTATATTTCTTAATTTGGTATGAAAAAATAGGTAGTGCAAAAACTATTATTATTATTATTATTATATTTAAGGTTAGTCTAGTAATTTTAAATTATGACTACAAAGTTGATGCAAAGACGCAACTGTTGACC
Organism: Artocarpus heterophyllus; assembly: GCA_025403435.1. Classification (NCBI taxonomy): domain Eukaryota; kingdom Viridiplantae; phylum Streptophyta; class Magnoliopsida; order Rosales; family Moraceae; genus Artocarpus; species Artocarpus heterophyllus. Next base: position 19,515,932 of record CM046335.1, read on the forward strand.
TGCTTCTCAAGTTTTATAGTTGGACAGCAGTTCTAAGAAGAAACTAGACAAAAGCTGGGTTTACTACATATCCTAACTTGTTATAGATGGTTATAGGCAGTCATAAAACTAAAAACAATCTCTAAAAACAATACCAAAAGGGCCCTTAATTACCCTCTCTTTTTTTAATCATAGTCCAAATCCTATCATTTTAAAAATTTTAAGTATCTTTCTCTTTGTATTGTTGTCAATATGATCTCTATTGTGCTTTAGTCACTATAAAGATTTGACGCTTGCAACAGGTGCTACAAGTTGCCTCTGATCTAATGAAAGGATTAATTTAGGATAGCTTGATATATCGAGATCGATGCACGTTTTAGGATGTTTTAACAGTCTGATACCAAAATCACCATGAAAAAAGAAATTTTTTTGCATTCAACTGCTCTAAGCATTGCCTTTATTTGCAACTAATCCAAGCAATGCCCTAATTGTCATTAATTTTGCTATTAAAGATAAAATCATAGATCTAATCAATGACTCCTTTTTTAATCTTAATTTACTGCAGGGCTTTAAACTGCTTGATGCAATCATGTTCTACTTATTGGCTTCTAGAAATTGTTTTTGTAAAACACTCGTAAAACACATGTTGGATTTTAGAATTTGTTTAACCATCAGTATCTTTATCATGTTGCAATTTAAATTACTTATTAATAAATTATTCGTACTTGTTAGGCAAAACAATTCTAGAAGTCAAGCGTTTCAAAACTTTCGACTCTTCCGAGCTGTTCTTTTCTTTTTGAATTAACCGGATTGTGGGTACAAGTTGATCTTCTTGGATGATCTTAACTCTCTTTATATTCTTTAAGCTCTAAGGAGGAGAGCACAAAGAGCTCTAGATGGAGAAGATAAAAAGATACATCTACAGAAAATAAAATGTCATACATCTATTTATAGCGTACAATTTTTTTTAGAATAACTATAGCACACAATTAATTGATTAGGCTTGAGCCGAATTCTATTTGGCTTATGAGTGTAGCGCATGTACACTCACTCTCTATAGGAGTTGGGTGTGTAAATCATCCTTCCATTAGAAAGGTGACAAGTGTCACTCACTTAATTAATAGTGTAATGTGAATTTCATCTACGTATTATTCAAGGACCCAAATCAAGTTCAAACAAAGATACTTTTTATTTTTACTATTGTCCATGATTATTGCAATCATTTATTTTACCTGATAAAACAAATCCTTTGGTGCACAATATATAATTTAATATTAAAATAAATACTTTCCATACAATAGATATTTCTTATGCCACATAAACTACATGGAGTCCAAATATATCCATGTTATATGGAAATACACACCCATGTATTCCAAGCACATGTTGTCAGGCCCAAGTACAGTGTAGCCACAACAATGGGGCTTTTGTACACTAGAACTAGTTGACTGAAATTCATCCAAAAGAATTTCAGCAATAATTCATTTAAAAAAATAATAGAGCTAGAAAAAAGACTTAATAAGCATTATAATTAAGCTTGAATAATCATTTATAATTAAATTATCATATAAGTAGATCAAATTAGTTATTAACTTTATTTGAGTAAGTATCTAAAACGAAAAGAGCAGTCTTAAATTATATGCAAGTAAATCTTAAATCACATTCTTAAGGTTTTCCACTATCATGATCATTTACCACAGGAATTTATCCTCTATAATTACATTAAAATTAGAGCTAATTTATAATTTTCGTTTAACCTTTCTGATTACAATTGAAAAAAAAAATTCGATGGCATAATAAAAGTTAAAAATATATTAATCACTAAGATGCCAAATCATGTTACTATGAATAATAAATTAAGTCTAATTAATTCTTATCTCTTGAAAGTGGACCCGTACTTTTGATATAGCTTTTCTTTTGAAGAGTTTCAACCAACTTATTTCAATGCCATTCTTGTTCCCAAAAGTCATTTTGTGTATGGCATAACTTAACAATTCTACAAGACCAATAATTCTCCTTCCAATAGCTCAAGTGCTTTAAACGAGTCAATTATTAAAGATGAATACTTAATTGCACATTCTCTAAAACTTATGCTTAAGCAATTTGAGAATAAATGAGGACCCAAGGCCTCTATGTACTCTATTTATAAAATTGGTTGGAGTAATCAAACTTCTGTAAGAAAACAAAGGGACTTTTCCTCTCTTTTTCTCCTTGAAAAATTCAGCCGTTTTCCCTTATCCATAAAACAAAATTCAGCCACCCATAAAGGAATCCTTTATGATTGTGCTTCCACCTAGATAACTATAAATCAAATTCAAATCCAATTTCATTAAATAATACTTTTAAAATAATTACCTAATCAAAATAATCATGATCAAATTATCCAAATCAAGTCCCATTAAACTCTAATTGTAATGTTTCGACTTCTTGAGTTGTTACTTAATTTGCTTAAAATGCAATTAACTTATTTTAAAGGTCATATTTATAAATAAATAAATTGACCTCACATCTAGGAGGTCACAACTTTAATTTTACTTTCAGTACTTCACAACAAGGAGACTGGTATGACATTTTTTTTTATATTATTTTTACTCTTACCTTCTTTTTTAAGTTGATGAGCATAACAAATGCTTACACTTTATAGTGCTATAACTTAGCATTCTAAACATTTAGCTTGGCAAATGCAAACATGTTGCATATCATAACTTAAACTTTAAATCATATTCATAACACATGCAAACATACTTTTAATACAATGAAAATCATACCTTGAACTTTTAAAAAACGTTATGCATATAAAAAACAAATGCATGTTAAACATAGTAATTGCAAATCTTCTTTTGAACTTTAAAACTTTTTGCATAACAGATGCAAACATACTTTAAAAGCAACTTGCATAAAAATAGCAAACTCATTTATAAACATGTACATAAATATTTAAAAATCATTTACTTCATACTGTAGGTGAGATTTGAACTTACATGGACTATGTTCTAATGTTTTCTATTCTGTTCCTTTTTCTTTCATTAGTCGGCCTTTGTATCTTGATCAAACGATGGTCGACTCATCAATTAACTTTCTTTTGATTAATCTACTCGATTGATAATAAAACATAAACATTAAACATTCATTCTTTTTTTCATAACTTCGTATACTATCGGTTTACCCTTTCCTTTCCTTAATTTTGTAACCCACCAGGTTACCTTTCCCTTTGCTTAATTATATAACCATCGGCTACCATTCTTTCTGCTTAGCTCAACAACCCATCGGGTTACCTCCTTCTTTACTTGACTTTGTAACTTATAGGGTTACATTTGTTCTTAAGCATCCCTTAGTTAAACTTCCCGTCTCACTGGCGGTTTCATTACTTAACGTATTAGAAACATTTTTTGTCTAAGAGCATTATGCTAATTTGGAGTGTTCGACTCCGTTCTAGCAGTTTCCTTAAAAATGACGATTTTACCCTTAACGAGTTTTTCGTCCATTTTGTAACTTTATAAAACTTATTGCTTAACTTTATCGTTCTATTACCTACACATTATGAAAAAATTCATGCTATGGGTGTTTTGTGCTATCGGGCATTTTGGGTCCGTTTTGACCTTTTTTCAAAATGACTGTTTTACCCTTGGCGGGTCTTTAAAAACTTTCGGAACCCGTTAAAACATAAATTTCATTTCTTTATGTCTCATAACATCAAGGAAAACAAAAACAATGGTTTTTCCTTCAATTAAATCCATTTTGTCAAAACTTTACAGTTTTGACTCGTAATACGAAAATATTTACATTTTCACCCTTAACGTTTTTCTTTCATTTTTTTCTATGACTAAATTTTGAATCCTTTAAAACTTAGTATCTATAATTAATTACTGCCTACAGGAGTATAGGAAATCAACATTCCCTAGTAAAAACCCAGTTTTCACACAATTTTATGGTTTTGGCCTGAAATACAAAAATATTTACATTTTTGCCCTGGAACCAAAAACAACCAATTTATACCATAATGTTTAGTTTTTCACAAGGAACAAAACTTAAAAAAGCTCCTTGGTCAAATTCAATACATTTCATAGCATTTTCATTTCTTGAAATTTTGTGCTTAAAATTTTGTAAAATTCATAGCTCCAAAATGAGCAGAATTTTGAAAAAATATCCATGAAGTCCTAATTGTTTCGATGAGTTCTACAACTTTTATGTTTTAACTTTTTTGAAATTCCAACATTTAGGGGGGCTTTTTGACTGATTTTTAAATCTGCCGATAATACACTTTTCTTTACAATTTAGTCCTTTTTAGAATTTCACCAAGACCCTATACACTTTTCTTTACAATTTAGTCCTTTTTAGAGTTTCACCAAAACCCTTACTTTCTTCTTTCCATCATCAACATATAACATAAAATAATCATACCATATTGTCCATTTACATGCCATAGACCAAAATATTTCTTCAAACACTTGGTATGCATATAAATTTCAAATAAAAGGTTTAGAGATTTACCTAAACTTGCCAACCTTTTTGTCCCTCCTTTGCCAAGCTCAAAACTTTGTTTTCCCCTCTTCATAAAAACCATGGCAAAGCCTCATAAAAACCCTTCCAAAGCTTAAAGAAAATCACCAAAACCCATAAGAAAAAGTTTGGGATTTTACCTCCATAAGTACCAAATCTTGAACCAAACCCTTTGAACTTGCTTAAACATGATTTGAGCTTAGAATTCATCAAAATTTTTGAGAAACAATTGCTTTGGGGTGGTGGTTTTTGAAGGAAGAAAATGGAGCCTTTTTTTTAGTTTCTTTTCTTTTCTTTTCTTTCCTTCTTTCTTATCCTTTCTTTCTTTCTTTCCTTCCTTTCCTTTTGACTTTCACTCTTTTCTCTTTTTTTTTTTTTTTTTTTCTTCCACCATGGAGACCAAATTGTGGTCTCTTATATTATGAAATAATTCAACTTTTTTTTTCTTTTTTTTTTAAAGGTGGTGAGTCACCATGTAATCAAATGGGTTCCCTTGAGTGGCTTTAGGTGATTGGGCCACATTTCATGATGTGGTGGCCCAATCAAAATCCATTGGGTGTCAACTAAACTTTTTACGTAGTCCAAGTTTATACTGACAGTATTTTTCCTATACTATCGGTGTTCTTTTTTATACTATTCATGACGTCCCACAACCTCCAATACTTATCTACATCCACCACTTAATGTAATTCCAATGTTATCTAACTTTGTACAGTCTAAATTTATATTGATAGTATTTTTCTTATACTACCGGCACATTCTTTATACTATACAGCATTGCTTATTCATCTATATTTGCCAAACCATATTATTCTTATACTGATTTAACTTAAACAATCCAATTTCTATACTGCTAACCTTAAACAGTCTAATTCCTACACTGTATTACTTTTATAGTGTAATTTTTATACTGCATAACTTTATCAGTGACTTCCTTACACTACATTATTCCAATACTGTATAGTTTTTCGTATTATTATACAATATTTTTTTTCTTAAACTGTTTTTTTGTCTTAACATAATCCTTAAATTATTACATTTTTAATGTAGTAAAAATGCTCAGATGTTACATTTTTTATTGGCAATCTTCCTTTCTTATTTTTACTTTTTTCTTGCTTACTTTTATAGTTCTTTTTATTTGATTGAATTCTAGCACTAAATAGTTCATAGTTGAATTTTTAAGGTATTTAACTATTATTATTGTTATTCTAAAAATAGAGTTTGATTAGTTATATACACTATATTTGCACTCACAGAGGCACTTAGAGTTGAGTAAAGGCACGTGTCTCCAATCAACTTTTGAAGTGTTGCCTATAAATTCCTTAAAAATTTTAGTTTTACCCTTGGTTTATATAAAAAAAGATGCAGTTGTACCTCTATTAAAAAAACTAAAATACATTATTGTGTCCCTACATGCTTAGAAAAATTACGATTTGTGCTCTTACTCAATAATAAAAAAATTTAACTGCGTTTGTATGCAATAAAAATTACCAGTAATTTTTTATATAGTACCCCTATTAATAAAAACTTCTGGCTCCGCCACTATATATTTATTATGTTGACATGTTTATTTGTGAAAAAAATAAGAATAAGATATTGATTGTAAGATTTTTTTTATTTAATATTTAGATGGTTATTGATTGAAAAATATAGAAAAGTACTTCAAAAGAATGAGAGAAAACTCTTTAATTAACATGGGGAAAATGAAAATTGTACTAAGTCACGTAAGGTGGAATACATGAGGCAAATCACCGAAAAAACCAAAAATATTTACATATATTACAATAATCCTGGGTTGCAAACTCTAATATTAGAGTATCATCTAAATATCCGCGATCAAGTTCAACGAATGTATTTGCAAAATGGTCCTTGTCAACACCGGGACCATAATGAGATTATAACGCAACGTTTTCAAGGCATAAAATACCGTCGGGTATAAGTATTGTAGTACATTGATAATCGTCTATTTGAATTAAAGTTATTGGTCCTTGTGATAAAAATTCCTCGTTTTGCCACTATACGTATGCATGCATGTACGTAGGTACGTATGTATGGACATCACTATAATTTATTTACCTAGTAAAGGTCAGCGTATGTAATTGTTGGATGTTTGGCATTTACTTCTCTGGAATCAAACACATAAACAAACCTCAACCTCATGTTAAGAAACTACTAACAAGAAATATTCCATTGTTTTTGACTTGCTTAGGAATTATATATATGTGTGTGTGTGTGTAAACATACATAAATGTAAAAGCTCACCACAAAAATCAAGCGAATCGTAAACCGTTGTTTGAACTGTGGCTCAACTCTTTTTAGTTCCTGATAGAGCAATTTGGATCTCCTCTCTTCGTTTGAACGTCGTATGTTCCGGTACCATGCCACCTGCCTCAACACATAACATGTATATATATACGTATGTATAATATATGATTAGATAAATACAAAACTACACTTACGAATGAATAAGGGAACCCATTTGTGGCCACCCAATTAAACCAAAGGCCGTAGTTTTTAAAAATTAGTAAAATGGCTGGTTAACCAAAGCTGCAACATCAATGATCCAGCAACAATCATAACGGCGCGACGGGCGACAACGACGTTGGGTTATCACGAGCTCCTCCACGCAACTCCGGCGATGGGCTGCTTTACGCGACCACAACTCTGGCTACAACGACCTCCGCCTTTGCGCAACCTGCTCTGCAACGATGACGACTATCACTCCAGCGACTCTGACGAAGACAATAAGCATTCTCCGGCGATCTACTCGCAGCTCCGTTCGTTCTCTAGCGGAGATCTGTTGTTGGCCAGAGCAAAGACAGCCAAATTTGATGCAGAGGTGGGCAATGGCATGGTTGTGGCATTGGTCGACGACGGCAGCAGGGAGGAGGGAGAGAGAAGCTATGATGACAGTGTCTGGCAATCTTCTCCAGCGGCAACGGTGCCTCATCTGGCAACTGGTGCAGTGAAAAAACAGGAAGAGATAGGGAGAGAAAAAGGTTAAGGATTTTTTTTGTTAGGGTTTATATTTTATGGATTTATCACTGATAGACTAGGTTTTTATTACTGATAAACTTAAGTTTATCAGTAATAAACTCATAGGATGTTTGGTAAGTATGGTTAGAACTAAATTTTTAGTTCAAAACTTTATAACATGATAAAAATTTTTACTGTAAGAACTTTTTGCTTTTTATTATAACATATAAGAGCTTTACAGTATTTTTTAACCAAAAAATTCGTTCTAACCATGTTTATCAAACTTCTTATCAATGATAAACGACTGTTTGCCTAATTTTAAAAAATGATCATTTATTTTAAATGTGTTTTTTTAAAGAGACCATTTCTCTTCGTATCTCAAATGAATAAATACAATAAGCCAGATAGATTAGTTTTTCTTATCAAAATAAGTAAAAATAACAGCAAAAATTATCATTTTCAACATGGAGAGCTTTTGTTTAAAAAGCAACTTGCTACAGTGTAAAGCTCTCGTATGCTACAGTAATTTTGCTATATTGTAAAGTTTCACATGTTACAGTGTTTAAGTTTTAACGTTAAATTCTAACAGATTTCCCAAGACGTGATTTCAAAAAGACAATATGTTTGTATTCTACTTATGTAATGCCTCGAATTTAATTAAGTGCTATTAGTGTGTAAAATGATGACTTAGTGTGTCATGATAAATGTTTTAAACTTAATTTGATTATTTTGTGGAATTTCCAAATTATTTTTATCTTTGATTATTTTTAATGATTTTTAATTACTTCTAAGTATTTTTAATTGTCATTTTTAATCTTTAAAACAAATGATTTGTCTAATGCCAAATATATTCTGTTTTATAAAACCGTAGGCGGCACATGATTTTTACACAATGAAACTGCCCATTTCTCCCTCTATTTATACCCTCCCTCTCTTTCTCTCATCATTCTCGCTTTACTCACTCTCTCTTCTTTCACTCTCTCGTCTTTCCCTTTCTGTGTGTCTCTCTCTTCCTCTCCTCTCTCTCTAATTCAAATTTTGAATTCAAGCTTCAGTTTTTCGATGAATTGGAAGCTCGAGAACATGTTTAGACGGTTACAAACTCGATTTAAAGCTTCGATCTGATGTTAGTTTTCAAATTTCAAAAACTTTTCTAAATTTTTCAATTTTCTTTGTATTTTGAAATCTAAGTCCATTTAAGCTTAGAAAACCTTTAATCTAAGTTAGAGGAACTTAAAATAACTAGAATATGAGCTTGGTTTGATTAAAAACGGATTTAAATCAAGTTTTTCTATTTTTCTCATTTTTGGATTTATTCAAAAATCTTTGTGTAAATCTTGTTTAAATGTGTTAAAAAGTAATCTACTATGTTTTTCCATCAATTATGATCATTATCTATGCCTGGGAATTGAGAAACAGGTTAAGATTTAAGATTTGAGCTGGGGAGACCGAGACTCAGGTTCTGGAAAATTCTAGAATTTTCCAGTTCGGCAGGCCGGATTCATAAGTTCGGCAGGTCTAACCTGGAAAAGTTTAACCAACCGAACTTAGATGGTCGGTAGGCCAAACCAAGGAGACCGGCATGCCAACCGAGCATAGTGAGAATTTGTCATTTTTCATCTGTTTTTATTGTTTTGAGCCTTAATTGAGATTTTAATCTTATAGTATGATTTTATAGACTTAAATGGCATACTAGGACACCATGAGATAATTTAGCAACATGGGACATCTTAAGCTAGATATTGATAGACTTAGTTTGTATATTTAAGGTTGTTCGTGGTTTCGTGAAGCTAACGTATAGTGGATCGTGACTGCGGTGTTGGATATCGGCACGGATATTGAGGTAGGACTTCTACCCTCTCCTTGGTAGCATGATTTTTAAATGATTTGGCCTCAAAACAAATTTATTAAAATGTTTTCAATGATTGATTGAAAGAGGATTTTATTGGTTATTTTCATAAACAATGGATTGAAGTGAATTTCATAATGAACCACATAATGAATGTAAATGAAAATACTTGGTAAAAATGAGATTTTAATAACTATAGAAACATTGCCAAATCATATCATAAGAAGAAAAGAAATGGAAAGAGAAAAAAGAAAAGAAAAGAAAAAAGATTGTTTACGCTAATCAAAGCATGATAGGAGCACAATACTCACTACAAAACTCACACATACTATAATATTTTTAACCAATTGATTGAAATCGATACTTCCAAACACTATATATTTTGTGTCTATTTTTAGATGTTACAGTGAAGAACTAGCTCTTGATTGTCTTGGTGTAGCTTTTGCTTATATAAACAATAGAGGGTTATTTACCTTTCTATACTCTGTATTTTTAGTTTATTCAAATAATATACATTCAGTTTTTTATCTAATGAATTTATACATTCATATTACATTTAATACATAAATTTATAATTTTTCCCAATTACTCTTCAATTTTGACCTAAAAAAATTGCTAAAAATACACTCAAATTAAAAATAAAATAACTTTAATTTTTTTTTTTAAAAAAACACTTTATATTGAGGTTTTTGCCTTCATAAATTTATAAAATACCTTAAAAAATATGTGTTTTGTATGCTTTTATTTTTGTTTTTCCTTATTTTTTGAAAGTTTTAATTTTTTTAAGTTAATCATTTGGTCATTTCAAAGACGAAAATTAATTATTGACTAAGGTAAGGTATAGATTTATATATTAAGTCTAATTTAAATGTATACATTCGATGAGATTAAAAACTAAAAAAGAGGCACTGTTTGGTATCATTTTGTAAATTTTTGAAAATGTTTTTGTATGTTTTATGAGATAAAATTGTCAAAAACACTTTTAGCATAATTTTAAAAATATTCTTAATTTTTTAAAATAAAATTATTTTTATCTATTTTAAAAATATTACCAAATGTATCATTATTTTTAAATTTTTAGAAAGTATAAACAGGTAGATATCCGCGCCTTTTGAGACGAGAACGTATTTATCCGGCGAAGGTCATCATATGTAATTATTGGATGTTTGACCTTCACTTCCCCTGGAATAAAACACATAAAAAAATCTCAACTCCATATATAGAGTCTACTGCGATGAAATATTTTTTTGTTTATGACTTGCTTATGACTTATATAAACATGGAGAAAATCTAAAAAATAGCCCCACGGCTTCAGCTAAACTTCACATTTTCTCTAATGTTTTTATAATTTAAAAAGTTTTCTCTAGATGTTTAGACTATCCCAAGATTATCTTCCGAGTTTTTCAAAAGAAGTTGAAAAACTTTGACCCTTTGTTGGGTTCCGTTTGCTAAATTTTACCGTACATGTGTCAATTGGATCGAGCACGTAATGGTTATTATAGATGAGCGTAACATGATTCATGACGCTTAATAGGAGAGGAGGCAATATATTTCGAGTCACCTACAATACAATACGAGGAATCAGTGAGTCTTAAAAGAGGCCCAAATACTCTATGACATCTAAGGTGGTACGAGGTTGCATGGTTCGCATCGCCTCACCCTCTCGGAGCTTGCATGGTTCGTGTTGCCTGTTAGGAGGCTGCATGGTTTGTATTTATATGATCTAATATATTTAGTATGAGAGAATGCCATGTGGTTTATGTCACCTACTAGGAGCCTACATATTTCATATAGGTTACTCGTTACAGAGCCAATATCCTCTATATTGGTTACTTCAGAGCCATCAAAAGATTACCGAAGATCTAGTTTATCCAGATATTATGAAAGATTTTATTCAAATTTAGGCCATTCTTATCAAGAGGGCGCTTATCGATAGAAATTCAAATCACCTCTAATGGGAGGACACAAAGCAATCATGGATATATAACCACATTCAAGATACAGAGAGTACATTCAAAATTCAAATTTCAAAACCGAATCGGATCATGTGGCTTGCTTAAGGCGAGCCTATCTTATAAAAAGGGTATGGTGTCATTCAACACACACACACAACCATACGGTTATTGGCTTTCAGTTTCTTGCTCTTCCATATATATACTTTGATCTCTAAGTAGTGAAAATCCTACGTCCATATTGGATGTAGCCCTCACATTGAGGGTAAACTACTCTAAATTTTAGTATTCTAATTACCTTTTGCACACTACTTCTTTGTTTACATGTGAGATTTATAGACACAATGTTAAATTGGCCATTGACCCTAGTAACAAATTGATCGTAGATTTCACCGTCTACACCCTCTTAACTGGTCAAAATTTCTGAATTACTAAAAAATCCTTGGTAATTACAATTTAAATATTAATTTAGCAATTAATTATTTATTTATTTTAAAAAAATGAGACTAAATCAAATAAAGGGTAAAAAACCTATGTGTTCAGACAGCCGGTGAATAAGATTAGGTACGAGCTGATTAATCCAGTTCCTATCAATTGTGTGTAGACAGTAACGGCGTGAGATCTTGTGTGAGGTTAGACCAATCTACCTATTCAATTTTAATTATTTTTTTCTAAATGCAATTTATTTTATTGGATTTTTACTTTTTATTCTTTAAAATTAATTTCTTAGTTATTAATATTTAAGATAATGCTTAAATATTGATTGTTAAGCGTATTTACGTTTTTTAACAATTTGGTCATTTAAAGAGTTATGTTTTACCTTTTTAAAGAAACTTAGAGGATAATTTATGGATAGTTTAAAAACATGAGGAAGTGCTCTTTGGATTATCAAGATTCTATAGAAAATGTTGGATCTAACAAAAACTTAGGAGAAACTTTTTGGATTTTCTCTATAAAGATGTATAAATGTAAAAGCTCACCACAAATATTACAAGCGGTTTGCATACGGTCGTCTGGTCTAAAAAGCGAGTTCGGGGGATTGACCCAGGATTCCATTCTAGTAAGCACAAACAAAATTAACCAAAAAAAATATATATATACGAAGATATAAAAAGATAAGCTTGTTAATATATCTAGTCAATAAAATTTTCTTGAAGCCACATTTATGATTGTCTGTTAGCAGCTTTCCACATTTTACATTATTGTTATTATTTTATTACATGAATTTGTGATTCTTATTAAAAGAAGATTATTTCTCCATGATTCTTTGATACGTAGTGAAAAAGACATGTTTACTCCAAGTAAAACGTCATGTCATGCCGTTACAGTACATGTTTCAGTATTGGCAAAACGGACAAGTCGTTTCTCCATAATGATAGATGTCAAGACATGGCATTGTCTTGTTACTCACTGAACTTTGAACATAGTGACATTTTGGTTCTTGAATTTTTTATTTGAACAAATCAATCTTTGAACTTTTGTTTTTTGATAATCAATTTTTAAAATTCAACATAGATAATTACATTCTTATCATATAAAAACTAAAAATTTTACGTAAATAGTAAGTTTTATGGAGTTTTACTAGTAACAAAGAGAAAATTTTGCATATAACATAATAAAATTCAAGTTGTAAGGATGTTATTATCTACGTTAAATTTCAGAAATTGATTAACAATTTTAATGTTAGTGACCAAAATTGCCACACAAAAAAATAGTTCATGTTCTATGTGAATCGACGTTGAAAGGACATCATACGAAAGTAGTACTTTTTTGGACTTCTTTTAAGGACTAATTTGCCAAAATTCGAGTTCATAGACTAAAATATCTTTATGCTTAATACTTAAGAATAATAGTGCCAATAACCTCACCAAATTAATGTATTTCTCACGATGTCCTATTACTTTGAAAAGAAAAAAAAGACATACATTTTCTATTGATAAATGATAACTCTAGTTTATAGAGTTATTTAACCACTTTTGGTTAGCAAATAATGCTATATTCTTAAGAAAAATCACTTGAAATGCCAATATTTATAAAGGTTTGTCTCTAATTATGTAAGTTGAAGAAAAAGAGAAGAAAATGGAGCAAGAGCACAAGATCAAGCAAGGAAATTGGAAGAAAACTGAAGAAAACATGGTCTTAGCGGCCAGCTGCTAGCGCCGTGGCGCCCAAAAGGAGCACCGCAGCACCCAAGGAATGCATGCCCAATTGAATTGGCAGAGAAGTAGCGCCACAAGGCTAAAAAAAGAGGGCCTCGGCCCCAATTATGATTATCAGGCTTGATTTTCAGGCATGAAAAGGGAGTCAGGGTAACTTAGGAGTAGTATAAATAGATAAGGGAGTAACTATCAAGGGACATCTAGGGTTTTTTTTATTTTCAGAGCATCGTTGAAATTTTCTTAGGAGCTTTCAAGCAATTTGGAGTAAGAAATTAGAGATTGGTGATAGAATTTTTTGTTCTCTTAACTCCTTTTGTTTGATCAAATTAAAATTTTAGTTTTTATTTGTCTTTCAATTATGTTCTAATTTTATTAGTTAAGGCTACGATGTAGCCTAATCACGATAATGTGAAATTTTATATTTATTTATGCACCATAATTGATTTCATTCATGTGAGTTGTATGTTATTGTGCTTAAAGCTTTTGATTGATTAGCTACCATTTAAATGATCTGATGTGCATGTTTGAAATTGAGAAGGGAGAATATGCAAAAGCTTTATATAACATATAACCATGAATTAAATGCGGATAGAGATATACTATGTTATTTGTGTGGCTTTCAGCGAAAAGATGACCCAAAAGACTCATTGTAAACCGAGAATATTCATGGATCTTAATGCACTTAGGTTTATTTAAATTTTCATAGAGATATAATGGGTTAATAAACTGAGTAGGCTTGCTATACCTAGAGGTAGAATAGTAAATAAATTGAGATTTTTTGCTATTACATGTGTATTATTAATCAAGGTGCATAATTATATGGAATTCACATCTAGTGATTATGGTGAAATCAGATGCCTTAATGCTTCAGTGTCATTGATTTATTCTTTAAATTCAATTATATTCTTTTCTTAAATTAATTTTAATTTTAGTATTGTGCCTTGTTTTATTTCAACTTCATTTGATTTGCTAGATAAATTTTAGGGTTGATCCAATTTTTGTAATTAATTAGGTTATTATTCAACGGTCCCTGTGAGACGATACTCATACCCATTACTTTATTACTTGATCAATAACGTGCACTTGCGTTAGTAGATTTTACTAAACAAGTTTTTAGCGCCGTTGCTAGGGACTATTTGTTTAATACTAATTAATATTAATATCAGATAATTCTTGATTTAATTTAGTTTTTATTTAATTTTAATTTTTTATTTTTTTTAGGGAGTGCATTGGTGCATGAGACGTATCAAACAAGGTGAACTTGTTGAGTTTGATCCAAAAATTGTACGTACTTTCAAACTTGTTGAGTTTGATTTTGTGTACTGATTTCTGATTTTTGGGCACTATCAGTTGGTGGCTAAGGATCTAGAGAAGGTGATTCCACTATTCTGGGCGGCAATTAATGCCGGGGATAGAGTTGACAGTGCTCTTAAAGACATGGCAATTGTGATGAACCAACAGCATTGGGCTGAGGAAGCCATTTTAGCTATCAAGTCCTTAAGACATAGGTGCTCGGATCAAGCTCAAAAGTCTCTTGACAACATTCTTTTGGACCTTTACAAGGTTCATTTATAACAATTCAGCTCTTACTTAAATTCAATTAAACTTGGGTTTTATTCATTTGAGTTATTTTCCTTCTTCTTTTTTTTTTTTTTTGAATTTTTGTAGAGATGTGGGAGATTGGATGACAAAATAGCACTTTTGAGGCACAAGTTGTTCTTAATTCAGCAAGGCCTTGCTTTTAATGGAAAGCAGACCAAGACGGCGAGATCTCAGGGGAAGAAATTTTAGGTTTCTGTGGAGCAGGAAGCCACTAGATTACTTGTAAGAACAATAATCATCAAGTCCCGAGATTTGTGTGTGTGTGTGTGTGTTGGAGTTGTGGAGATTTAAACTCTCTAGACCTTAGTATTAGATTTACTATGAGAATGGAAACTGAATTGAATTGAAATTTCCAAGGAAACTTGGGATAGGCACTGATGCAACAGAACAACTACATTGAGGCTGAGGACGCCTACCGTAGGGCGCTGGCGATTGCGTCGGACAACAACAAGATATTTGTGTGCATGTATTTTAAATACATTATGAATATTATTAAAACTCCATAATTATCTATGTGACATTAAATATTATAAATATTATATACAAGAGGATAATATTTGACCATGATAATTAAAATGGTGAATAATATGCAATTAATTATTATAATTAATTATTCAATTAAAGTATAAAATCATTAATTAAGCATTGCTAGTGTAGGTCATTTCTACTAATAATAGAACAGCTTTATCCAAATCATTAATATAATGAGTCATTAAAAGAGTGCATTATATATAAGAAGATTATGTAGTCATATGATGTAATGTGATATGAACAACTAAATAATTTTTGTTAAAATATATCACATCAACCGATATGGTCATACATAAAACGATCTTAATCCTTAGTTATTAACAATATCCTATTTATTGAGTTAATCTTTTAATGTATTCGGTTTAAGTACAAGAATACTAATCTTATCCCTCGTATCTTGAAGATGTAGTGAAGTAAATATTCGACAATGATAATATTACAAGATGGAATCCATTCCTTCTTTAACGAGGGGTAGATAAATAAGTTTTTTGAGTACTAAGATTTGGATCTTGAGTTATACGCGTGTTCAATTCATGAATAGAGAATCAATGGCACTTAAGGATAAGAAGTAATTAGAGAGATTAATTATTAGACTAGATACCCTAAGGATTAAATGATGTAATAGTTTTAAATATATTTAAGCAATAAAGAATTATTATGTCATGTCATGTATCAAATATTGTTCTCTTTATATTCCTTTATGTTGAGTGCATGATAAACAAACAAAAGTTTGAAACTGCTAGTCTAAACTTTTAAGATCGTACATATAATGGATATATTATGCAAAAGACATGAATCTTAAAATGATAGTCTAAATAATAAAAGGTCCACAATCGAGGAAATAAAGTTGAGTGCTTTATTTATATTAAGATTGTTATGTTCCCTACATCCTTAATGGGAGATAGCTTGTCTTAGTCATCAGAGTAGGACTCCACGAGTAGAGACATTAGTATATTGTCATTGGTGATAGTATATTGGATCGGGACTAAAGATGAATTGATTTAGTTAATAATTTTGTTTAAATAAATAAATTCAATTTAGACAATCATATGTGTTACATCTTAATCCTAAATTAAATCAATGAGTTCGTATTCTTGACTTATGTCTTTTGATGTACTGAAGGGTGACATCTTGGTTTACTTAAATGTAAGCATACCAATTTGTTGAAGACATGACTCTTGAATAATGTAGACTCGTTATTCATAGATATAGAATCCATAACTCTTTTGTAGAGTTAATGATATTTTTCATAGGCATTATCATGTAACTAAAAGATAGAATGCTCAACCATTTGGATTCATATATGTAGTCGAACGGTCTATTATTTGTATTGGTTATGAATAATAAGTTTTCCAATGGTGAGAAAATGGAGCATAAGATAAATATAATTAAGGGGTAAAATGGAGTTTATCTTTAAGTCGATTATGGATATCCTACGGGGATGTTACATATAATGATGTGTGATGGACGATTAAATTTTTGGAGTTTTGTAATTTATATCTATATATATATATAGTTAGAGATGTTAGACATGCATGCCCTAAGGAGTAAAAATGTAATAAGTTTTTGGAGACATTTTTATCAATAAAGAATTTATTCATTATTTATATGCCAAATCTTTCCTCTTTATGTTCATATTTGTTGAATGTATGTTAAGCAAATAATAGTCTGAAACTGTCGGTCTAAACCATAAGAATTGGCCATATGATGGACAGATTATGCGGAAGACACGATTCTTAAGGTGATGGTCTAAAATATAAGATCCGTAATCGAGAAAATAAAGCTAGGCGCTTTATTCATGCAAAGATTGTTGTGTTGTCTATGTCCCTTTTGGGAGATGGTTTGTCTTGACCATCGGATGTGGACTCCGTGAATAGAAACAATGGCATGTTGTCATAGGTGACGATATGTTGGATCGAGACATAAAGTGAATTAATTTGGATTAATAATTTTGTCTCGGCAAATCGATTCACTTTAGACAATCATTTGTATTGTATCTTAATCCTGAGATGAATAGTGGGCCCGTTGTCTTGACTTGTGTCTTTTGATGTACCTAAGGGTGACACCCATATCTTAATAGTAGTATGCATGCCGGTACGTTGGAGGCATGACTCTTGATGGCGTAGACTTATTATTCATAGATGTGGAATCCATAACTCTTCTTTAGGAGTAATGAAATCCTCTTATATGCGTTGTCCTGTAATTGGAAAACTAGAGCGCTCAACCATTTGGATACATAGGTGTAACCGAATGGTATACTGTCTTTGGATGGTAAGTTTTCTAATGGTGAGATAATGGAACGTAAGATAAAAATAATCGGGAAGGTAAGACAAAACTTGTCCTTAAGCCAATTATGGATTATCATATGGGGATACGATACACTATGATATGTCATGGAAACTTAGCTATACAAGCTTCGTAATTCTATATAGTTCGAGAGTGCAGCTCTAAGCTTTTAGTAGAGTAGCGTTGGAGTTGATAATTATGAAATGAATATCCAGGATATTGGGTCTCACAATTATCAGGAGCTTGAATTATATAGGTCCATTTTGGTCCTCTTTGCTAGCTCACAAAATCCTGTAACGATACGCGTGTTTTTCCAATAATTGGTGACTTATGTCGGATTTGTCAAATTGGTTTAAAATTTGAAAGAATCAAATAATTCATGTGTGTTTATTGGTTGAATTAATTTTATGATAAAATTAATTCTAAATAAACTTGTTGAAATATTGGGATCGGATAATTCTTGTCTGTTTATCGGTTGATTTAATTGGATAAATTAGATCAAGATAAACTTGTAGAATTATTGTGAATTGATTTATTTTCTTAAGAGCTTATATTGATAAAGTTGTTTTGATCAGATAACTTCTCTATTAGGTTATTTGAATTAAAACTGAGACTTTATCCTATAGAATCTTGGGTGGAAAATAAAAGGTTCGCGGAGATATTTACGCGGTAGTTTGGCCTGTCGATCTGCGTGTTTGGCCTGTCGATGGGGCCTGTTCGGCCTACCGATCAACGAAGGATAAGATCACGTATTTCTACGCAAATCTTATCAGATATTGATTCAAACTTGATTCGGTTTTGAGTTTTTGAGACCTAATCTGATGAGGACTGACCCCAGGACCAATCTATATATAAAAGGGAGTAAGTCTTATGATTACTTAGATCAATTGAGAGATTAAGAGTGATACTCTGCTACTGAGAATCTGAAAACTCCCTGAGAGCTTTTGTTCACAAATCACGAACACTTGCTTTGGGTTCTCTCGATTGGTTGGAAGGAGAGTCACCGGTGGAAGGGCTGTATGTGTAAGCCCACTCACTCCGGTCGTGGAAAGAGAATAGCAAAGAAGACTAGTTGGCTGAGGCTTTTCTAGAACGTTACTTCTCTACAGGAATTGCGGAGGTTCTTTGGCACACAAAGGTTAGTAAGATCTAGGTAATTTATACATATAGCATGGCAAACTTGTGTTTTAAAAATTACTCTGATATATAAAATTTTTTAAAAAATTTTGCTGCGCACCCTATTTCCAACAACTGGTATCAAAGACATGGTTTTTACATAAAATTACAAGTTTGTGATCATGTTATATGTGTAAATTTTGTGATCTTAATCTCTCCTATGCTTGAATTTAATTTTATAGAGAGTTGGCACTCTAGGTTTCTATATATTATATATGTTGTCATGGATTGTGTGGTAAATGTTTATTAATTAATTATGGTTGATTAAATTATGTTATTTAATTATTAATTAATTAATTAATTTATGCCAGTTATGGTTCCTTAGAGGTTAGAATGTGTATCTAGGTTTTTCATGTAATTAGATGATGGACTATCATCTCCGTCTAGGAATTATTGTTTAATTTTTAAATTTGTAAGAATTTTGTAATTAAAAAAATTCATTCAGAGAAGACGGATCTAGAAGACGAATCTAGAAGACGGATCTAGAAGATTGATGATGACGCTTCCAGGTATTTCCTGTGTCTCTAATTTTATGTTTTTGAATTGTTGAATATAAAATTGATGAATTGCATTAAAAATTATATTTTCTGGAATGAGAGATTTCTGCTCAGTCGCCATGCCAGACCTCACAGTTCGGCATGCCGATGGTCACAGATCGGCAGGCCGGACGTATGGTTGGGCAGGCCATCAGTGAGGCAGAAATTGACTGGCTCTGCCAGCAGGTCGAACTTCTAGTTCGGCATGCCGAACTTTCTTGGGTCGGCAGGCCGATCTAATTAATTGGTAGGCCGATGAAACATGACCGGCAGGCCGATCACTCAGATCGGCCTGCTGACCAAGAGCTGAAAAATTTTCAAAAAAGGTACAGTTTTTTCAATGCAGTTTTAATTTTATTTTTGGGACAATTCTGAGAAACATTAAATTTGGATATGACCGAAAATATGAAGAATTCAATCCATACGGGATTGAAGACTTGAAGATAGAGTTACATGAAGAAGGATACAGCTTGAGGATTCAAGGATGAAGAATCGAAAATATGTCTCGATTATTCTCTTATAATCTTATTTTTCTATTCTCTAGGGTGGAGCCATAATATTACGGATTATTATTATTTTGCTTGATTGCTTTGCTTGTCTGCATTATAATATGATTTGCCTTATATTGATAACATGTCATATAAAATAGGGAGTGCTGCTCATATTAAAACTGTTCATGCATATCCTTAAAATAAAACCTTGATTTCAAAAGATTGAGTGGGAGAAGGTTTTCGAAGAGAGAACCTAAGGCCTCCATCATTGGTCCATAGGCAAAACGTGGTGGTCCCGACCCCTAGGAAGGGATTTCTATCATGTACCAGATTAGATCTCTGAGAGGATAAGGCATTTTAGTATGATTTATGGTTACACACCCTTAGGTGGTAATTATAAATCATGGATAAAATATTGAAACGATGGTTATACACTCACGTTAGTTTTATTATTAACCTCCCCTAGGAGCTCTGTTAATAAAATTAATGGCCAAAGAAACAATTATTAATATATGCTGGATCATATGGGTCTTGGATGGCATACATTAATCAGGAGGGGATACATGTTCCTGATTGAATTTGGCATGACTCTCCTAGGAGCTTGTTGAATTCTGAGTTAGGAATTATCATTGTAAGGTTGTGATATTTTCAAGGTCTCAACACATAAGCACATTTGTATGATTTTACATGATCGTGTTATCTTACTAAATTGTTATGATATGTTTGCTTATATTTGGTATATGATTCTTTATTGTAGATTAAAAATGTCTAAAAATGCTTTATCATCGATACTTGACAAAAACCTGTTAACCAGTGAGAACTATAATGATTGAAAATAGAATCTGGATATCGTCTTGTCCTTTGAGAAACTGAAATATGTATTGACAACCCCTTGTCCTCCCGAGCCTACGGGAGGCTCAAGTAATGAGCAATTCCAAGCGTATGATTGCTGGAAAGATGCTAATGATCAGGCCCGCTGTTATGTTATGGCTAGCATGAATAACGTGCTGCAGGCTCAACATCAGGATTATGAGACTGTGAAGCAGATCTTGGATAATCTTGAGGATATGTTTGGAGGCCAAGCCATAACAAAGAGACAAGGGGTGCTTCGAAAACTATTGAACTGTAGACAGAGGCTGGGGACATCTGTAAAGGAGCACATGATGTTGGTCATGGGTTACCTCACAGAGGCTCAAACCAATGGAGCCGACATCGATGCTGAAACTCAGATGACTATGGTCTTTGAGACTTTGTCTAAGGAATTTATTCTGTTTAGAGCTACATTTAATTTAAGCAATAGACGGGATATGACCTTGACAAAACTGATGAAACAGTTACAGGAGTTTGAACTACTGATTAGGGAGTCTCCTACGGGTGGTGAGGCCAACATGGTGGCTACTTCTGGTTCCAATCCTAACTCTGGGAATAGAAAGAAGCTACGGGCCAAGAACTAGAAGTCTTCTATTCCTGCTACTACCAAGAGCAAGAAGAAGAAGAAAAAGAACCCAAAGAAGCTTAAGTGCTTCTTCTGTGGAAAGGTCGGGCATATCAAGAAGGATTGCAAGGACTTCCTTTCCAAAGGAGGTAGGTGTGTTCTTCTATATTTAGAAATTTGTTTGGTTGAGGAATCAAGTGACATTTGGGTCATAGATTCTGGTGGAACTAATCATGTTTGTGTTTCTTTATAGGGGTTCAAAGAAACAAGAAGTCTGCTGCATGAAGACTTCACGCTTCGGATGGGCGTGGATCCTTGGTCTCAGCAGAAGCAGTGGGAGACGTCCACCTTTATTTTGATAGGAATTTATTTTTGCAAGATTGTTTTTATGTTCCTAGGTTTAAAAGGAATTTAATTTTTGTAGCTTATTTATTTAAAGACTCCTACTTGGTTTCTTTTAATGAAAAAGTGGTGATTCGTAAAAACAAATCTTTTATCTGTTCTGGATGGATGCAAAATAATCTATATTTTATCAAACCTAAGATGGACTTATTGCTTAATGCTGAGATGAATGATAATAACTCTAAAAGACTTAAAACTTCTCACTCTAATAAGACTTATCTTTGGCATTTGCACCTTGGTTACACTAACTTGAATAGGATTCAAAGATTAGTAAGGGATGGACCTTTAAGTCACTTAAAGGTGGAATCTATACCTCAATGTGAATCTTGTTTGGAGGGTAAAATGACCAAAAGACCATTTGGGTCTAAGGGCAATAGGGCCGAAGGGGTTCTAGAACTTGTGCATGTGATGTTTGCGGACCGATTAACATCTGGGCACGAGGAGGGTATGAGTACTTTGTCACTTTTATTGACGATCACTCAAGATTGGGTATGTGTACCTGATGCACCACAAAAGTGAAACTTTTGACAAGTTCAGGAAGTTTCGGGCTAAAGTGGAAAAGCAATTGGGTAGACCCATAAAGGCACTTCAATCAGATCGAGGTGGGAAATACCTTTCTGATGAGTTCTTAGAACACTTGTTAGAGAATGAGATTTTATCCCATTTAACTGTGTCGAGCACTCCGCAGCAGAATGGCGTAGCAGAGAGAAGAAATAGGACTTTGTTGGACATGATTAGGTCCATGATGAGTTATTCATCATTGCCTTTATCCTTTTGGGGGTATGCACTACAGACCGCATATTATCTTTTGAACAATGTGCCTTTAAAATCGGTCCCTAAAACTCCTCACAAGTTGTGGACGAGTAGGAAGACATCCTTAAACCATATTCACAAATGGGGATGTCCGGCTCATGTCCTGTTTAAGGATCCAAATAAGTTGGAAGCATGTTTGGAAGTTTGCATGTTTATAGGATATCCAAAAGGGACTAAAGGGGGTTATTTTTATAACCCAAAGGAAAATAAAGGCATGGTTTCAACTAATGAAACTTTCCTTGAGGAGAGTTACATGAACGGCTTTAAACCTCGAAGCAAAGTGGTGCTTGAGGAGTTAAGGAGTGATGCGATCACTCCGGAGGTTCTGAACGAAACCATTCTGATCAGTGTAGCAAAACCAAACAAACCTGAACAACAACCTCAGGGGCTTCGACATAGTAGGAGGATCAAGCGTCAACCTGAGAGGTATATGTTCAATAGGGAGGTCTTCTTGGCTGAACCAGATAAACATGACAGGGATCCTTATACTTATGTAGAAGCTATGGAGGATGTTGATTCAAAGCTCTAGACAGAGGCCATGAACGTAGAGATGAAGTCTATGGAGACTAATCATATCTGGGAGCTTGTGGATCTTCCCGAAGGGATAAAACCCATAAGGTGTAAGTGGATCTACAAGAGGAAAAAAGGAGTGGATGGAAAGTTTGAAACCTTTAAGGCTAGACTAGTAGCTAAGGGTTATACACAAAAGAAAGGAATCGATTATGAGGAAACCTTTTCGCCTGTGGCCATGCTTAAGCCCATCCAGATTCTCTTGTCGATAGCTGTCGCACTCGACTACGAGATTTGACAGATGGATGTCAAGACGGCTTTTCTAAATGACTATCTTGATGAGTCTATTTATATGAAACAGCCAGATGGGTTCAAGGTCACGGGTCAAGAGGGTAAGGTTTGTAAGCTGCTAAAGTCAATTTAAAGACTTAAGCAGGTTTCTCATTCTTGGAACATAAGATTTGATCAGGTGATCAAGACATATGGGTTCTCACAAAATGTGGATGAACCATGTGTTTACAAACACATTAAGGATGGGAATGTGATTTTTCTACTGCTCTATGTAGATGACATTCTGCTAATTGGCAATGACGTTGGGGCGTTGCCATCGGTTAAATTATGATTGACCAAGCAGTTTGACATGAAGGACTTGGGTGAGGCTAATTTTGTTCTTGGTATCCAAATCTTTCGGGATAGGAAGAACAAAATGATAGCTTTGTCTCAGGCTGGCTACATAGATAAAATTCTCAGGAGGTTTGTAATGCAAGATTCCAAGAAAGGTGGGCAACCATCTAGGTCTGGAATTACTTTTTCTAAGTAAGACTCTCCAAAGTCTTATGAAGAAAGAGAATACATGAGGAAGGTGCCTTATGCTTCAGTTGTGGGTAGTCTCATGTATGTCATGCTTTGCATATGACCGGACATTAGTTTTGCGGTCGGGATTGTAAGTCGATTTCAGGCGGATCCAGGACCGAACCACTGGGTTGCGGTAAAGCATATTTTCAAATACCTGCAAAGGACTCGAGGGTATATGCTTATGTATTCGGGTGAGGACTTAACTCCTCTAGGATACACTGACGCGGATTTTCAATCCTGTTTGGATTTTAGGAAATTGACTTCAGGTTTTGTGTTTACTCTAGGTGGTAGTTCCATTAGTTGGAGAAGTGCTAAGCAAGATTGCACTTTGGATTCAATGATGGAGGCCGAGTATGTGGCAGCTAGTGATGCTTCGAAAGAAGCAGTGTGGCTCCGTAGTTCCTTGGGGATCTTGAGGTTGTTCCTAGCATGGATATGACTGTATCACTGTACTGTGATAACAGTGCAGCGGTAGCTAATGCTAAGGGACCAAGATTTCACAAGAAGAGTAAACATATTGATCGGAAGTATCATGTGATGAAGGACTTCATTGAGGGCAGGCATGTCACGGTGTGTAAGATCGCGTCAGAGGACAATTTAGCTGATCCATTTATGAAGACACTTACTGGGAGAGTCTTCGAGAGGCATATGGAAGCTATGGGGATGCAAGATTTGTTATATTTACTCACTTAGTGCAAGTGGGAGATTGTTAGACATGTATGCCCTAAGGAGTAAAATGTAATAAGTTTTTGGAGACATTTTTATCAATAAAGAATTTATTCATTATTTATATACCAAATCTTGTCCTCTTTACGTTCATATTTGTTGAATGTATGTTAGGCAAACAATAGTCTAAGATTGTCGGTCTGAACCTTAAGAATTGGGCATATGATGGACAAATTATGCAGAAGACACAATTCTTAAGGTGATGGTCTAAAATATAAGATCCGCAATCGAGGGAATAAAGTTGAGCGCTTTATTCATGCAAAGATTGTTGTGTTGTCTATATCTCTTTTGAGAGATGGTTTGTCTTGACCATCGGAGGTGGACTCCGTGAATAGAAACATTGGCATGTTGTCACAGGTGACGATGTGTTGGATCGGGACATAAAGTGAATTAATTTGGATTAATAATTTTGTCTCGGTAAATCGATTCACTTTAGACAATCATTTGTATTGTATCTTAATCCTGAGATGAATAGTGGGCCCGTTGTCTTGACTTGTGTCTTTTGATGTACCTAAGGGTGACACCCATATCTTAATAGTGGTATGCATGCCGGTACGTTGGAGGCATGACTCTTGATGGCGTAGACTTATTATTCATAGATATGGAATCCATAACTCTTCTTTAGGAGTAATGATATCCTCTTATATGCGTTGTCCTGTAATTGGAAATCTAGAGCGCTCAACCATTTGGATACATAGGTGTAACCGAATGGTATACTGTCTTTGGATGGTAAGTTTCTAATGGTGAGATAATGGAACGTAAGATAAAAATAATCGGGAAGGTAAGACAAAACTTGTCCTTAAGCCAATTATAGATTATCATATGGGGATACGATACACTATGATATGTCATGGAGACTTAGCTATACAAGCTTCGTAATTCTATATAGTTCGAGAGTGCAGCTCCAAGCTTTTAGTAGAGTAGCGTTGGAGTTGATAATTATGAAATGAATATCCGGGATATTGGGTTTCATAATTATTGGGAGCTTGAATTATATAGGTCCATTTTGGTCCCCTTTGCTAGCTCACAAAATCTTGTAACGATACGGCATGTTTTTCCAATAATTGGTGACTTATGTCGGATTTGTCAGATTGGTTTAAAATTTGAAAGAATCAAATAATTCATGTGTATTTATTGGTTGAATTAATTTTATGATAAAATTAATTCTAAATAAACTTGTTGAATTATTAGGATCGGATAATTCTTGTCTGTTTATCGGTTGATTTAATTGGATAAATTAGATCAAGATAAACTTGTAGAATTATTGTGAATTGATTTATTTTCTTAAGAGATTATCTTGATAAAATTGTTTTGATCAGATAACTTCTCTATTGGATTATTTGAATTAAAACTGAGACTTTATCATATAGAATCTCGGGTGGAAAATAAAAGATTCGTAGAGATATTTACGCAGCAGTTCGACCTGTCGATGGGGCCTGTTCGGCCTACCGATCAGCGAAGGATAAGATCACGCGTTTCTATGCAAATCTTATTAGATATTAATTCGAACTTGATTCTGTTTTGAGTTTTTGAGACCTAATCTGATGAGTACTGACGCCATGACCAATCTATATATAAAAGGGAGTAAGTCTTATGATTACTTAGATCAATTGAGAGATTAAGAGTGATACTCTGCTACTGAGAATCTGAAAACTCCTCGAGAGCTTTTGTTCTCAAATCACGAACACTTGCTTTGGGTTTCTCTCGATTGGTTGGAAGGAGAGTCACCGGTGGAAGAGCTGTACGTGTGAGCCCACACTCACTCCGGTCATGGAAAGAGAATAGCAAAAAAGACCAGTTGGTTAAGGCTCTTCTGAAATGTTACTTCTCTACACGGATTACGGAGGTTCTTTGGCATATAAAGGTTAGTAAAATCTGGTTAATTTATACATATAGCATGACAAACTTATGTTTTAGAAATTATTTTGATATATTAAATTTTTTTAAAAATTCCGTTGCACACCCTATTTCCAACAAGAGAGCACAACTCTATACTTTTAGTGGAATAGCTTTAGAGTTGATAGTTATAAATTTTACAATTATAGGAGCTTGATCTGTATATGTCCATCGGGTCACCTTTGCTAGCTCAATATTTTCGTGTAGTAATACAACGTGTTATCCCTACAAATTGATAACTTAAGTTAATTCTTTGATTGGCTTAAATTTGGTAGATTGGATTTAATAATTCATGTTAAGTTTATTGGCTGAATTAATTTTATAAATTAATTCAAAATAAACATTTTGAATTATTTGAATTGGATTATTTGTATGTGACTGTTTTAATCAAATCACTTTTGTGTTGAGCTATTTGAATTAAAATTAAGGCTCTATGTAAGATACCCGGAACTAATAAAGTAGCATTTATGTATTCGGTTTGTAACGGGTTAATCGGATAACTTTCAGAAGTTGAAAAATGTGTGATAGGTGTCAGCCACTACTAGGCAATCAACTGCCATACATAGGGTGCGGTGAACTAGCCACCATGTCACCAATCCGCGGCTCAAGTCTTTTTGCTATGAGTTTTATTTAAATTCAAATTTTAAAGGCTAATATGATAAGAATGAGTCCCCATCTGACCTCTATAAATAGGAAACATGTTCCTATAGTTTTTATCATTAAGTGAGGTGATTTGAGAGGTTTAGAGAGAGATTTCTAGATAGAGAAATTCTATTACTCTAAAGAATAATTGTTCAACATCTAGAACCGCAATTCTTATTATTCTCTTATGATTGTGGGGAGGAGTTACCAAGAGAAGAATTGAACGATCTATGCCCACTCGCATTTTAGTCATGGAAAAGATAATATCAAAGAAGACAAGTTAGTTGATGCTTTTTCAAACGTAATTTTGAGTAGCAGTTCTGTCAAACAATTTTCTATCAAACGTACGATTCCAATTTTATAAGGCACAAAAGATCTATTATTAATTTATCGTATATAGCATGTCTGGATCATTTATAGAAATGTTTTTAATTAAAAAAATTTTAAATTCCGCTACATACTTGTTTTTTAACATTAATAGATTTTAGTTAGCTCTAATTATGAATTGTTTATGGAAGATCAATTTATATGAAATGACTATATCATGTGGATGACTCTAAAATATAAGTAATTGTATCTATAATTTAAAAAGTACAATTCCAAGTCTTTAGTGGAGTAATATTGGAGTTAAACAACAAGTAATATATTAATTAAAAACTTTAATTAATCTATTGGTTTTATTGAAGCTTGAAATTATAGGTCCATTAATCTTTCCGCCATCTTTATCAACACTGTTTGGATAGGTAAAATTATTGGTTTAATTATTAATTTAGAATTATGAAATTATTAAATATCACTAAAAATTAATTAATTATGAATTACTTTGTGATTATTAAATAATATGATTATGTAATAAATAATTATTAATTTTGGGTCCCATTATATATGGTGTGTGTTTACACAAGGAAGGGTTTCCTATAGAGTCCAAGACTTGTTCATCAAGTTTTTTTTCTTAGAACTTTCTTATTTTAATAAATATGGTTTTTTAAAATTAGAAATTTAAACTATGGAAACAAATCAGTTTGGGTTATAATCAGATTTCTTCTCTCTCCTTTCCCTCATTGACACCATCATAGATAGAGCATCTGTGTGTGGCACCTACTAGATGAAGAAAAAATAAATTCTCTTTTATTTTAATTAAATATGTTATATTTAAATTTAAAAGAAAAAAAATTCAAAATTAATTGTGTCTCTCATTCTCTATAAATAAGGGCCTCTTCTATTCATTATATATACAATCAAGAGTCTTTGTGAGTCTGCAAAAACTCTACCAAGAAACCCTAAGGTAGGCATGTAGAGAGAAAAAAGAGAGGGAAAAAAAGTTCATCATTAGTCTCGCTTTACTCATGCCTCAAGATTAGTGAGAGACTAAAGTTGATTGAATGCTCTTAGAAACCTTTATTCCTTTTTACGCCCACACATTCCTCTAACTAGTGCTTAGGACTGGCTAAGCAAGATGGTAGTTTTATATAGAGAATAATTCCTATTTGTCGAGGATAAGCATAAATTATATTTATATATATTAAATATTAAATTAATATACTCTATTGTATTATTTTATATTAGTTTTATGAAATTCCTTTTTTTATATATACATTTCGTATGTTTGCCACTTGTTGCATATTTTCTCTTTAAAAAAAAGTTTTAGAAAACCAACATTTGGTTCTTATCATCTCAAGGGGATTTTTTTTATATATTATATCAGACATAAGAGTTATATAAACATCATTAGTTATAAAAGGGGGTAAAAATTGCATCCTTAGGAAACAAGTTTAGTAAAAAAAAAAAGAAAAAAAGAAAAAGTTTTGAAAGGTAAATTTTTTAAAGAGCGCATCACACTGCACTCATTTAATATTATGACATACCAACGAATAAATTTACTAAATACAGGATATAGAGTTTAAAGGGTTAGACTTCTTGAAAAAAGTAAGTTACTTAATTGATAACTTACTGTATCATGCTTACACGAAATTAAATAAGCATTTAACATTCATAGTTATTTCATAATACCTAAGTTAGATATTAAGGTAGGCTATCTTTAAATCTGCCTTTACTATGACGCACATCATATTATCAGGATTACCATAAGTAAATTGGGTCCTATCCATAGTAGGAGTAATCTCTAAAAAATATTTATTTTTTCCTAATAGTGTTGTTGACATGCCTAAAAGAAATATATATATCTATATATATATATATATATATAGATATGAAATTAGTAATCTTAGCTTTCCATAATACTTCTTCCTAAATAAAATAGCATATATGAGTCACAGTTTATCATAAAATAGCAAGAAAACTTTTCTCATTGTAGAATGTATTTTTTATTTTTTATTTTTATTTTATTATTTTTTAAGATGAAATCTCCTCAACGAGAAATTCTATCTTCTAATATCATTAAATTTCAACTTCCTCTTGCCTTTAGAATTGCTAACCATAACTCTCATAGGCTCCCAATTATTTGGTAGAGACACCAGCAGAATTAGAGCATGGTCTGATCACTACTAAAAATTGTGAATTCTATAAGGTTAAAACTATCGTAGAAAGTTACTATGATAGTTAAAATACCATCACAAGATCCACCATCATGAAATCTTATGAGATTCCATGACAGTTTTTAAATTGTCACAAAAACATGAAACTTTTCCATGATTTTTTGCCTCTCATGAAGTTTCCACGACAGTTTTTATGAAAATTCATTTTATATATCATGGTTCAATTAGTTGACAAGCATTTAAAATATATTTTACAGAGACTTTCTATAGCTTTTAGAAAAAATTACTATGGAATGTTGCACTTTCCATGATGATTTTTAGAAAAAACTGACATGGAATCTTTGTCTAAAAAAAGACCACAAAAACTGTCATGGAACCTTGCAATCCCATAATAGTTTATATAAATAGCCATGGTATGTAGAGATACAACGATGATTTTGTAAATCGTTGAGGAATCCCAAGGTTTTATGATGGTTTTCATATTTTTAGTTCTTGCGACGTCTTAATGGATATAAGACGACAATTTTTAAAGAACTATCATTAAAAATTCTCTCATTTATTAACAATATTTTGTTGTAGTAAATAATAGAAACCAATCACCTAAAAAAAAAGAAATAAATTTTAATAACATGGTAGCTTATTGTCAATAGTGTTGAACATATTAAAATGCATCCCTGCAAAGGCACCTTCTGTCATGGATTATAAAATTTATTTGTGATATGTACCTTGTTATTCACAGAAGTTTTCTCATACATACCAAACAATGTTTTCATTAACCCAGTTGTGATTTGCTCCTTCGCTACGGCGTGACTCATTCTTTTAAATATCAATCAGATCACTCCCAACACATATTTATAAACAAGAGTCCAATATATTTTTTTAATTTCTTATAGTTCCTTATTCATGAGAAGCGACAAGTGCAACTTTTTACTATACATATACTTTTATATTTGCATCCTTAAAATGGCTTAAAGGTTTCAATTTATATAATTTTTGGTGTTTTGATGATAATAAACAATTATTTTTGTGTCACTCATTATTTTATCTTGAGTAGGAAGCTTTATTATCATTAAAGAGTTTTTTGAAACTTAAGATTGCTTGAAGTGAATATCAAGAAAGTATATGGAGTTTATAGAGCAAAGAAGGATTCTTAAAACCAAACATTTAGAGCTAGAAGAAAAACATCAACAAACTTTGGAAAAATATGTTAAAATTCATTTTTGTGCTTGTATGATGTTAGAGTATGCATAGGATTTTTATCAACATTTGATCATAACTGTTAGTTTTGAATAACTTGTTCTAGATTTAAAAACTTAAGCTTTTATGGATAAAAGTTAAAGAATATTTTTAGAATTTATATGGCATTCTTCAAAATGTTTTTCTATTGAATTTAGTGCTTAAAGTTTAATTCTTGGCATTAAAATTAAATAGTTTTTAATAATTTCTCAATTTTTGTAAGAAAAAAAATATGGCTGCTCTTCTATGCAGCCTGGTCGATCGGCCCTAAATTGCTTGGCAGTCAATCAGCTCATACCAAAGGGTTGCTCTCACTACAACCTAGGCAACTGGACCTTGTGTATGGTGGCTAACTGGCCCCTCTAACAGCTAGGAACAAGCCTCCAATAGCTATTAAGCTAGGTTTTTGGTATAAAAACCTATTTTTTGACTTTGGAGACACTTTTTGATACCTAAACTTATCTTGAATCATGTGCTAAGTGCTATTCTCTCCGAAATATCTTTTGAACATTTTTTGGCAAAGAAAACATCTCTTGAGCCCAAACTTGTCTAACATTCTCATTGTATACTTCTACATCTCCTTAGTCATTTCAAATTATATTCAAACTCTTTGTTGGAGGTGCTAGCTAGTGAGTGAAAGTATGTTTCAAACCCTTATTGTTCTCTAGCTTTACTAAGAAGAATGGTGGTCATGTCACGTTTGGAGACACTACAAAAGGAAAAAAAAAGGTCCTTGGGAGTGATGATATTGGAAATTGCTCCTCTTCTATTATTGAAAATGTTTTTCTTATTGATAATTTAAAGAATAATTTACTTAGTATTAGTCAATTCTGTGATAAGAGTTATAGAGTTACTTTTAAATCTTCAAAGTGTTTGATTGAGAATGTTTGAAATAGTAAGGTTGTCTTTATTGGCAACTAAAATGATAATGTTTATGCCATTAATGTTGAAAAGTTTTCAAACAAAAATTAATGTTTCTTGGTTTTAAATGATTATTCTTCGCTTTGGAATAGAAGACTTAGATATGCTAGCATGCATTTACTTTTAGAGCTTTCGAGAAAAGATATTGTTCTGGGGAAGCCAAAACTTTCATTTCAAAAGGATAAAATTCATGATGCATGCCAATTTGGAAAGCAAGTGAGAACTTCTTTTAAATCGATTTCTAATATTCTAACCATTAGACCTTTACAACTTCAACATATAGATTCATATGGCCCTTCTAGGACTACTAGTCTTGGTAGTAAACACTATGCCTTTGTGATTGTAGATGATTTTTCAAGATTTACTTCAATTTTGTTTTTGGTAAATAAAGATGAGACATTGAAAACATTTTCTCGTTTTTACAAAAGGGTTCAAAATGAACAAGGCAACATGATTACTTCAATTAGAAGTGATCATGGTAATGAGTTTGATAATGATACATTTGAACTATTTTGCAATGAAAAAGTCTTAAATATAACTTTTTAGTATTAAGAACTAAACAAAATGGTGTTGTTGAAAGAAAAAATAAAGTTTTGCAAGAAATGGCTTGGTCGATGTTGAATGAAAATGGTTTGCTAAATATTTTTGGGTTGAAGCTGTTAATATGGCATGTTATGTCATGAACAGGGTTCTAATTAGGCCTAAACTTTATAAAACTCCCTATGAGCTTTGGCATGGTAGCAAACCCAACATAGGATATTTCAAAGTTTTTGCTTACAAATGCTTTATTTTAAATACCAAAGACAACTTAGGAAAGTTTGATTCAAAGTCTAATGTTGGGATTTTTTTGGATATTCATCTTCAAGAAAAGCCTATAGATTTAACAAAAGAACCCCTAATAGTAGAAGAATCTTGCATGTGGTACTCGATGAAACTATTATTGTAGAGAAAGGTGTGGAAGATGGTGATTTAGATTTGACACATGAAATGAAGAACTTAGAGTTTGATGAAAAAGAAGAAGGAGTTCAAAAAGATTCACAATCTCTAAAAAGTGCAACATCGCAAGGGGGAACAATTACAACAACTTAAGATTTTAACTTGGAAAGCTCATCCTACCAACTATTAAAGGAATGGAGGTATCATTCTTATCACCCTAAGAAAGCCATAATTAGTAGTGCATCACAGAGAGTGAAAACTAGATTATCACTTAAAAAAACTTTAATAATTTAGCTTTTCTTTCTCAAATTGAAACAAAAAGTTTTAAGGATGCTGAAGATAATGAGGTTTAGATTTTAGCAATGCAAGAAGAGCTAAATCAATTTGAAAGGGGTGATGCATGGGAATTAGTTCCTAGACCTAGTTCTCATTCGTGATTAGTACCAAGTGGATTTCTAGGGACAAAAAGGATGGGCATGGTGTAATTGTGAGAAACAAGGCTAGCTTAGTAGCCCAAGGTTCAATCAAGAAGAAGGAATAGATTAAGAAAAAACTTTTGCACCGGTTACTCATTTAGAGTCCATTAGAATGTGCTTGATTTTGTTTTCCACAAAGGGTTTAGCCTTTATCAAATAGATGTCAAAAGCACACACTTAAATGTGTACATTTTAGAACAAGTTTATGTAGAACAATTACTTGGCTTTCAAAATCGTAAGTATCCAAATTATGATTTTGAATTGAAAAAGGCTTTATATTTTTGAAGCAAGCTCCTAGAGCTTGGTGTGATAGACTTAGAACTTTTTTTTTTTTTTTTTTTTTTGCTTCAAAAGGGTTTTTCAATGGGAAAAACAAATACTACTTTCATTAATAAAAAAATACGGGTGATAATATGATTATTGTTTAAATTTATGTTGATGATATTATTTTTGATCATCTTTGAGCAAAGAAAACATCTCTTGAGCTAAAAATTGTCTAAAATTCTCATTGTGTGCTTTTACATCTCCTTGGTAATGTCAAATTGTATTCAAACTCTTTATTGGAGGTTCTAGTGAGTGAAAGTGTGTTTTAAACCCTTACTAAAACAAGTGTGATAAGTTTCCAAGCCTTCTAATTTCACAGTTGTTTGGATAGCCAAATTTCTATGAAAAATGGGTGGACTGTAGAGGTTTGGTGAGACTTGGGTAGAAGAATTCACCCAATTGTACTAAGTGTGATTGTGCCAAAAGTTGATCAAGATAGTGGCAGAGGCCGAGTGGTGTATCGATCAGTGGCAGTAGACGTAAGCATATTGCCAAACTACTATAAACTGTATTTGTCTACTTCTTTCCCTACTTTTGTGCATTTTTTGCAAGTTATTTTTTATTGATAAATTCTATTTGTGATTATTAGCTTGGTTTATTACATTTTGTGACTTGCTCTTTGATTGCTTTGAGTTGGTTCTTTTCTGCTTTTGTTTAGAAGTTTTTTGATTTATTCTCATTTACTTGTTTTGTGATTGATATTAATTTCCCAATAGTTAAAACCCAATTCACCATTTTCCTCTCTTGGGTAGTCATTCTTGAGCTAACAAGATCAATACCTTCAAATTTGTTGATTCCAAGCGCCAATCCTTCTTTACTAGGCATTGTTCTCCCTCAAAACCGAAAAAGCTCCTCTCTTTTTTTTTTATAGTTAATAATTAGATGCTTTGGTACTATACTACTGAGAGCAATGAAGTTGCAAAAAAAAAAAAAAAAAAAACATATACAAAATTTATAGTAGTTTAACCTCAATAAGAGAGCTACATCTACTTTCAACTTTCAACTGTTGCAGTAATCAATGATGAAAATGATTACAAGAAAAAAAAAATTATACGTCTCTTAATATTATTGTGTTTTCTCTTACGCATCTATTTAACCCTGGATGGGTGCCGTCTTTATATAAGCGAGACTCGCATAACTGAAATTATAAGAATGAACTCCCCAAAATAGTCTTAATACACCAAACATGGTTCTACTGAAATTAACGATAATAATTTGCAGGGTCATTGTTTACATTTTAGTTTCCAATAATTGTCAGCAATTGATATTGAACGATTCTGCAGTTGATAGGTGAGACAAAATATACATTTTCAGTGAAATTCCCAAATAATTGCACATAGCCAGATTGAAATACCCTATATGGTATGCTAAGATCAACTTGATACTTTCTAATTTGAGATCCACTTTGGGGGTTTATTAATTGTATTCCCTTTTAGTATCTTTTGAAGTTGAAAAAAAAAGTCATTATGTATAGCACGGTTGTCCCTGATCTATTTGGATATATATCTAACCTCAAAACATATTTCTTATTCATCAGAGTAGAGATCATATTTTTCATGTTCTCTCATTATAATAAACAAAAGGGGGCATGCCAACTACTTCCATTAGTTAACACTCACCTATTACTGGGATAACTTGGCACATCCATAAGATATTATGATGGATAAGCTTCTAACCCTTTATTATTTATCATGAATAACAAAATTGGTTTCTTTGGAGTCAGAAAAGTGAAAGTTCTGCTGTTGGGATTATATATGACTGTATAAATATTTAACTATCATGATGACAAAAAAATACATAATTGTTATTATAACTAATTTAATACTTACGCGCACAAGTATACATATACATTATAATACATAATCAAAAAAGTGGAGCACAATATAATCGATAACAAACTCTTTTTTTCTTTTTTCTTTTTTTTTTCTAGAGTCTCGATAACAAATTCATTCTTCAACTTGAATCATGCATCAGGTAATTAATTTGTTCCATGTTTTTTCTCTTAACAAACTTGATATATTTCTTATGGTTTCTGTTGGTAGGTTTAATTTGTCTTTGGTATTCTACGCATGCCATCTACGATAGAGAAGATTGCGTTAGATAGTTTCTTATAGCAGCGAATACGTACTTTTGAAAAATAATAGGCGAAAGTTTAGAATGTACTTCTAATGTCTTTTTTTTAAGACACGTCTTTTTGTTTTTTTTTTCCCCTTTAAGAATCAGAAACTTTGAACCTGTTTGGAATTGCTTTTTTTAAGCTACTTTTGGCTTAGTATTTTTGGGTCTGTTTGGATAACTATTTGCAAATTAGTTTTTGGCTTTTAAGCGAGCTCATTGAAGAAGTCATGTCAAGGCTCCTTATGAAAAAAGTGTTTATATAAAACAGCTTTTATTTATGAACAATAAACTAAGAATCCTATTCATATCTTTAAGTGTCCTACTTTTTATACCAACAAAAGCTTTTGACGTATTTAACCATGCACTATTCAAACACTAATTAATTAAAAAACCCTAACTTATGCTTATCTTTTTCTAGTGCTTAAAAGTAAAAGCATATGCTATATCAAATGGATCTTTTGTCAACATAATTTAAAGCATCAAGTACAATAATAGTTTGATTTCTATGGGTGGAAGAGATTGTTGCAACTTAATACCAGGAGCATATATATTAAGAAGCCAAAGAATTTTTATTATTTGCCTCTCAAAAAACGTGACCCACCTTTACTCTTAGAGCAAAAATAATAATGATAAAACATCAAACTTATTATATCCAAAATTATTGTTATTTATTAATGTTTTGGACTCCATATCATAGAGATTAAGTCCCATATCCCCAGTCCAAACCTCACAAGCAGCGAAAGAGCGAAAGAACCATCTATTATTTTAGCCAAAACTATTATAACAAATCCTGTTGAATCTTTTATAACAGCTTCAACTTCCATATTGAAACAAATATAGCAGCATGCTTATTGAGATTGAAGCAATTCAAATCTGGAGGAATCTATTTAGCTTGTGTCCGTTCAATTGCATGGTTGGGTTTGGTTTTTGGTCTTGAAATAGAGACGTTTTTCCAACAGCATTTGCTTCTCAATACTTACTGTATGTACGCATGAATGTCATCGTGTCTCAAGTCTACGGAATTTTCAGTAGAGACTAATATACTCTTCTATAGGTTAAAGTGGAACGTCATCTTCTAACCTTTTATTTTTAGAAATTATTAGCATATCTATCTAGTTTGTCAATATGCTTTTAAAATTAATTCTCTCATTCTAGCACCTCTTAGTTGACAATCAAATAAAATTTGTCAAAATTTTAGGTTTACTTCACTAATACATGTGTTTTTACACAAACTTATAATTTGTTTTTGTGATAAATTATAAACATAAACTTACTTGCTTTCATCCATATACATTAGCCTCGGTCTACCGTAATGACTCGTGAGTATTTGAAGCACATAAAACTATATTTATTATTGCCCCCACTCAAATAATAATAGAGCCCCATATTATTTGTAGACAAGAGCGGAGCTACATTAAGCCGATGGGATGGCTGCTGCCACTTCCTCGAGCCTAATAACTCCTTCTAATTTTGCCCCTTTTAAAAAATATTTTCTTTATTTTTCTACTACTCGTCCTTTCTAAAATCTTATAAGCTGTATTATGGAAGTAAGATTTTTAGAAATATTCTAATTATATCTCAAGTTTTTTGCTTCAAAATATACTCATATTCCATACTTAAATCCCCAAATAAATCTAAAATCGTCTATAGTACCATGAAAACATATTTTTTGGGATCTAAGTTTTTAAAAATGAATTAAATTCAATCACATGCGTAGTTCATTCAGAATAAAAAAAAAAATAGATAAAACGATTGAAACAATAGAGTAAAGTTAAAAAAAAAAAAAAAAAAAAAAAAAAAAAAAAAACAATTATGTTGTAATTTTAGTTCCAAATTTTCTTCTATACACACCATGAAAAAATTTCCTCGCTCTACGCCTGTCTGTAGAGAGTAGGCATGCCAAGAAATCGAAATCATGGGACTATAAAATAGTTATGAACTGTCCACGATAATAATATATATTCTTTTCCAGGAAATTACCGGTAACTAGTTGATCACGTTGGTGCTCTCTCAAGGCAGGTACAAACGGTTCAAGTTTTACTTGGCCATATCAGATTTGCAAAATTACTTTTGTTTGTTAGTCCTGTAGTATATTTTTATGACACAAATTATTGATGATTTCATGGCAAGAAGAAATCTAATCAAGCAATAAGAGCAAAGCAAAGATGGCTGATCGGGGACAATTTATCCTGCAAAAGATCGAAACAATAAAAACATAAATTATTTGTTGCAGGTAGTGAAAAAAAAAAAAGAATGGAAGAAGATGGGGACTTGTTAACTGGGCATGTTCTTTGTGAGCAAGTCTCGCCGGAGGTTATGTGAGTGTGTGTTTTTATTTATTTATTTGGTCGAGTAACTCACATGCGTGAAAGAAAAAGAAAAACAAATTTCATATAAAATTTTGTGTGTGCACAGACACACTTGTGAAAATCTAACCCGAAACACAGCTACGTAGTCAAATACATTACTTAAGAAAGGGTTATTTACCTTTTTATACTATATATTTTAGGTTTATTCAAGTAATATATCTTCAATTTTTTATCTCATCAAATTTATACTTTCAAATTAAATTAAATAAACAAGTTTATATCTTTTCATGATCAATCTTTAATTTGACCTAATAAATTGCGTAAGATACTATGATATGTCATGGAGACTTGGCTATACGGGCTTTGTAATTCTATGTAGTTCGAGAGTGCAGCTCCAAGCTTTTAGTGGAGTAGCGTTATAGTTGATAATTATGAAATATATATCTGGGATATTGGGTTTCATAATTATCAGGAGCTTGAACTATATAGGTCCATTTGGTCCCCTTTGCCAGCTCACAACATCCTGTAACGACACGGCGTGCTTTTCCAATAATTTGTGACTTATGTCGGATTTATCATATTGGTTAAATTTGGAAGAATTAAATAATTCATGTCTGTTTATCGGTTGAATTAATTTTGTAATAAAAATTAATTTAAGATAAACTTGTTGAATTATTGGGATCGGATAATTCTTGTTTGTTTATCGGTCGATTTAATTTTGGGTAAATTAGATCAAGATAAACTAGAATTATTGGGAATTAATTTATTTTCTTAGAGATTATCTAGATAAAGTTGTTTTGATCAGATAACTTCTCTATTGGGTTATTTGAATTAAAACTGAGACTTTATCTTATAGAATCTCAGGTGAAAAATAAAAGATTCGCGAGATTTTTTATTCAGCAGTTCGGCTTGCCGATGGACGTGTTTGGCCGGCCGATGGGACCTGTTCAGCTTGCCGATCAGGTGGTTCAGCTTGCCGATCAACGAAGGATAAGATCACGCATTTTCACGCAGATCTTATCAGATATTGATCTGAATTTGATTTTCATCTAAGTTTTGAGACTTAATCTGATAAGGACTGACCCTAGGACCAACCTCTATAAATAGGGAGTGATTCTCACAAGTTACTTAGATCAATTGAGAGATTAAGAGTGATACTATGCTAAGTGAGAATCTAAAAAACTCGCTGAGAGCTTTTGTTCACAAATCACGAACACTTGCTTTAGGTTCTCTCAATTGGTTGGAAGGAGAGTCATCAGTGGAAGAGCTGTACGTGTAAGCCCACACTCACTCTCACACCAGTCGTGGATAGAGAATAGCAAAGAAGACCAGTTGGTTGAGGCTCTTCTGGAATGTTATTTCTCTTCACAGGTTACGGAGGTTCTTCGGCACATAAAGGTTAGTAAGATCTGGTTAATTTATACATATAGCATGTCAAACTTGTGTTTTCATAAATTACTCTGATACAAAATTTTTTAAAATTCCGCTACACACTCTTTTTCCAACACCCCTTAGGTTTGGAGGTTTAAACTTAACATAAATACCTCTTCTTAACTCAAAACGTTGGTATGACACTTCTTATCTTATTTAGATTACCAAATATGTAATCTTAATGAACATGCTTTATGTCATCACTTGACATTTAACTTTATAACATATCAAACATTCATCATTTCTTGATAGACATATCAAACGTAAACATTCTTCAATCAAGCATCAACTATTAAAAATCCTATCTCATCTAATAGTTGAGGTTAGAACTTACATAAAAAATTCAAACAAACACATAGTGTTTGAAAATTATTTTCTTCATGCCATAGGTGAGATATGAAACTTACTTGGATTTTGCTCTAGCGCTTTCCAACTTAATCCTTTCCCTTTTCGAGTTAGCTCAATATCTTGTTAGAGCGATACTTGAGTATTAGTTCAAATATTCATCAGTGATCTATTTCTGCACTTCATAACTTAGACAAATTATTGTCGAATCGTACATCCCATCATATGGTTTTTTACTTAACGTTGTGCAACAGATTTCTTGCTCAAGTTTGTTAAGCTAGTTTGAAGAGCTTAGGGCTCGTTTTTTCAAAAAAAAAAAAAAAAACTTTAATAATTAAATCCTGTAAAATTCATAAGTCAAATTCTATATAGAATTGACTAAAATTTCATTTCATGAAACTAACAATATTGATAAGACCTACAACTTTTATGTTTTAACTTTTTCAAAATCAAACATCTTGAGAGACTTTTGGCCACTTTTCAAAACGGGTAGAATTGAAAATGATACATTTTAGCTCAATTTGATTAGAAATGGAAAAAAAAAAATTTCTTCAAAAAAGTTTTTCAACTTGACATTTCCAATAAATATCATGTTAAGCACAAAAACTAATCAGCCTCTTACGTGTCTTAAAAACAAAATTTTGAACTCTATTATAACTTCTGTTGTAACAGAATCTACAACAAATTTGTTTTCTTACACGTACAGGTATGCTTTTAGCCTTTTTGGCATATCTAAAATACATAATGCACAAACAACCTAAGCCATATAGTTTCCCTTTCATATCACAGTCTATAAAATTTGTCAAATACTTGATATGCATGACTAATCAAAACATAATAGGGCCGTTTGGTATTATTTTTAAAATAGGTGAAAATGTTTTTGTTTTAGAAAATGAGAATTTTTTTAGAATTGTATTGAGAGTGTTTTTAAAATTTTTGCCCTAGAAAACATGCAAAAACATTTCTAAAAATTTTGAAAACAAAAACAAATAGGGCCAATATTACTTAGGATTTGTGTTCAAAAGTTTCCAAAACACTTGTATTCATTTTTGACATTCACAAGTCACTAATTCACTTTGAAAATAAAGCATATCCAAAACATAACTATATCATAATCGCAACGTATCCATCAAAAACCCCTTGCTTTAAGCTTGAAAATCACTAAATAACATATGTATCGAGTGTTTCATAGCATTGGTAAAATTGATTAAAATCACTGTAGCATGTGAGAGCTTTATAATATACAATACTTTGCTTGACACTGTAACTTTTTAAAGTTTTACATTATAGCAACCAAACCAATGGATTGAAGTGAACATGCCAAATACGCTATTAGACTAGATTAAGGTTTCACCTTAAAAGCTTCCTTGATCTCTTCTAGAGTGCTAAGCCTTGTTTTTAAGGATGATTAAAGTTTGAAATTAGAAAAATTTAAGAGTAAATGTACTGTGAAAGTGGCTGACTTTGCAGAGGAAAGGTGAAGAAAAAGTTTTGGTTTCAAATGCACTCTTTGGTATCTAAAGGCCAAGTGTAGGACTAAACACAAATATAATATTCGCTAAAATACCCCTATTGGAACCAGTTTTATCCCCTAGAAATACGTAGAATTTTCTACAACTTTGAAGAAGAAAAGTTTGACTTTTCTTTGACTTTTGTAGTCTAATTTTATACTGCGTTAAAGTTTTCCCATATTATCAGTATTCCTCCTACAACCTACCACATGCTTCCACAATCTTACATGATTATCCATATTTTTCGTAAAGTATACTTCTTATATGGTATAATCTTATACAGCATAATTCTTATTTTACACTTCTCTTGTAAAATCTATTCGATCAGATTTTTCAGCAGTTTTACTTTCTAGTTTACTTTTCCCTCATTCATCATCTAACTTTTATCTTAATGTCACTAAACATTTTCTTCATCAATATTTGTCACAAATTTTGGGTTAAACAAGAATCTTTATGACATTAAAATATTAATTCCCAAATATTGCATACATAATGCATTGGGAATTTTTTGGGTGTTACAATCTAAATTTCCATTCAGGTTGTCTTGTCAAAAATGTCGAAAGTAACTTTTAGACTAACGAAGAAAAAATTGCTCGGGAAATCACTAACCTTTTTAAAAAGATATAATTTTGGTTCTCAACTTTTTTCGGTAGTAGTTTTAGGTCTAACCTTTTGTTTTAGGTGCGAAGATGTTGCATGGGATCGCTTGACGAACTTGGTGTAGCTGGAGCCAAGCTTGGAGCCATGGCTCCATTTTTGGATTTGGTTTTCCATTATTGTGGTTTTCCATTATTTGGTTTTCCTCGATACTGTATTGATAGTAGAAAGCTCGTATAGACCTCAGTACAAAATATCAGCCAAATTCATCAACTGAAAATAAGGGACAAAGTTCAGCTCTTTTAACAAAGAGACTCTAAACGACAGAGCACTTAGGGAAAGTATAGAATGACATAACAAAAACGATCACAAGAACTATAGCCACAAAACGACAATGAACTAATGATCCTATAAAAAACGACACAAAGCTCTGCATCAATCACTAATTTTTTTTTTAAAAAAATAGTTACACGAAATATAAAATATTCTCTTCATCGTTGTTAAAGACTATTAAAATCTAGAAGACTCTGCATTTAATGTAACTATATCAGTAAAGCTTCTATTATTATAAAATTGTGGGATGATTATCTCTAAGAAATTTAAAGTCATTTGCTAATTTTAATGTCAATAATAAAAACTATCCAAAAAATAAAAGTTCTAGAACAAATTGGAAATTTAGATACCACGGTGATACAACTTTTACACATAGAGGACTAATAACCATTTCCTTAGCTATAACAAGAGAGGGTATCTTTTGTCCCTGATCATTGTTAGTTGTCCAAAACGCTTGCCTTTTGTTGCGTTTTGGTGCTTCACCTTCTGTTTTTTTTTTTTTTTTTTTGGGTTTTTCTTTTTACTTTTTGCCTTTTCCTTTTTTCTTTTTATTTTTTTAATTTTTCTTTTTGCATTTTTTTCCCACTTTTTCGTTTTATTTATCTGTCTTAGTCTCTTATAAATCTCTTTTTCTTTTTTTTATAACTTTATCATTTTGGTGCTTTACTTAAAAAAAAGCTTTGTTTGTTTATCATTACCCTTTTACAAACAATGTTTTATTTTTTTTTAAATATACGTATTTTATTCTTTTTCCTTTACTTTCTTTTCGAGACTTATATTTTTCTTTTTTTCTTTCTTTCTTTCTTTCTTTCTTTCTCTCTCTTTTACATTTTTGGTGTTTTACATTATAGGGTATTTGGGAAATACGGTTAGAACTGAAACTTTTGAATTGAAAACTGTAGCATATGAGAGCTTTATAACAAAAGTTTTGGTTAGAACTGGTTTTGCTAAACACCCTTGTGGTATCTATTGCCAATTTTTTCTTTTTTCTTTTAAACATAATTGTCTACCATTAACTCTTACATTATGTGACGCCTCGCCTTTTCAAGTCATCACTTGACTTACTTAAACATCATTTTTTAAATATTAATCTTACTTAGTAAGAAAAATACTGAATAATTTTTTTTTCTTTTCCTTTCCTTTTTAACATACTTTGAAACATACTTAAAGGTTGTTGCATCTTCTGTTGCAATTTAAGTTGAGACATTACTCAACATTTGACTTTAAAACTATTTCAAATCATTTCTTAAAACTTAATAAGAAACATTAGCTGAATCATAGCTTAAAACTTAACTTTATAATTATATAAAATATTTCATAAAATATATCTTAAAACTTTGAAAACGTTTCTTAAAGCTTTAGAAACACTATATCAAATAGTGGAAAACATTTTCATTGGACAACAGAAACATACTGTAGTGGTATCCATAGCCAAATCTTCGTATCTGTCATCCGCAGCACCAAGCTCTTCAAACAAGTCCTATTGGTAACCCATAGGACTACCTACAGCATGAAAGAACATTTAATGAGCTTTCGCTCAGTAAGTTCAAACATAAACTCACAAATCAGTTTAACATGCTTTACAAACTTTTCTCATAAAAACCTCTCTTAAAACATTTTTCATAAAACATTTCTTAAACATTTTTCTTAAAAAGTTCTTCAAAAACCTTTTCTTGTAAACATGAAAATGTTTTTTATAAACATTTAACGTAAAATATTTCTCAGAATGTTTTTCATAATCAT
The DNA here is from genome assembly GCA_025403435.1 of Artocarpus heterophyllus. Lineage (NCBI taxonomy): Eukaryota > Viridiplantae > Streptophyta > Magnoliopsida > Rosales > Moraceae > Artocarpus > Artocarpus heterophyllus. The sequence goes on from CM046335.1 coordinate 19,560,023, forward strand.
TTCACATAAACACTTCATAATAAGGAATACAAGCAAATTCATAATGCATGATTCCATTTATGCTCAATTATGAACTTTCAATTATGAACATCTTATGATCATCAATTTTTTACTTTACCTTTTTATCTTTGTTCCTTAACTTTCCTTATCTTATAAAATTTAGTGTTGGTACCAAGCTCATTAATCATGAGATCATAAACATGATGCTTCCCTTGAGGAAGACTTAAGACCATCGAACACTAAGGTCATAACTTTAACTTTACTTGTATACCTCACATCAAAGAGGTTACAACTTTAACTTACTCTCAATACCCACAACAAGAAGGCTGGCACGACACTTCTTTTTTATCTTTATTTTACCTTCTTTTTGACATTAGTGAGCATATCAAATGCTATCACTTCATATGCATGTTAGACATGTATGCCCTAAGGAGTAAAAATGTAATATGTTTTTGGAGATATTTTTATCAATAAAGAATTTATTCATTTATATATATTACGTTCATATTTTTTGAATGTATGATAAGCAAACAGTAGTCTGAGACTGTCAGTCTAAACCTTAAGAATTGGGCATATGATGGGATGATTATCCGGTAGACACGATTCTTAAGGTGATGGTCTAAAACATATGATCTGCAATCGAGGGAATAAAGTTAGGCGCTTTATTCATGTAAAGATTGTTATGTTGTCTATATCCCTTTTGGGAGATGGTTTGTCTTGGCCATCGGAGTTGGACTCCATGAATAGAAACATTGGCACGTTGTCATAGGTGACGATGTGTTGGATCGGGACATAAAGTGAATTGATTGGATTAATAATTCTGTCTTGGCAAATCGATTCACTTTAGACAGTCATTTGTATTGTATCTTAATCCTGAGATGAATAGTGAGCCCGTTGTCTCGACTTGTGTCTTTTGATGTACCAATGGGTGACTCTCACATCTCTATAGTGGTATGCATGCCGGTACGTTGGAGGCATGACTCTTGATAGCGTAGACTTGTTATTCATAGATATGGAATCCATAGCTCCTCTTTAGGAGTAATGATATCCTCTTATATGTGTTGTCCTGTAATTGAAAAACTGGAGCGCTCAACCATTTGGATACATAGGTGTAACTGAATGGTATATTATCTTTGGATGGTAAGTTTTCTAATGGTGAGACAATGGAACGTAAGATAAAAATAATCGGGAAGGTAAGACAGAACTTGTCCT